>OX393580.1:18455353-18660818 GCA_947652605.1 Elmis aenea | reverse complement strand
CACACCTCACCATAATTTTAGTAAGGTTGTGTATTCTATTTTGTATATAACATGACAATATTGTTCAATACACCTAAATTTAATTAAAAACTGTATAAAATAAAATGTGTTGAGTTATTTTGTCGCTTAAACATATTATTTAGTGCAATGGTTCTTAAACCTTTTAGTAGGCGCAGCCTCCTTAATATTCTAAGATATTTTTGCGGTCTCCTACTTTATAGTAACAAAAATATTACGATTTATTTAAGAAGATATCTCTCTGATGATTCTAGTAAAATAAGGAGCAAAAAATATTTTTTATTAAGATTTCAATATTTTTAAAAGTAAAAACGTTAATAAATTTTTCGTGGCCGCCCCATAAACTCTTTTACGCCCCCCCCCCCCCAGGGGCCGCGGCCCCCCGGTTAAGAATCGCTGATTTAGTGTACTGTATCTTTGGAATTTTTGTGTTTTAAGTAAAATATTGCCTAAGTGTGTCATATAACCATACTCAGACCAAAAATTTAAATAATACACGCTAGTAGTACACTTTAAAATGAGGAAGTCAAAAAGTTCTTGACGTTAAGGAAGGTGACTCAAGTTTACATATCATAGTAATGTTTCCGGTATGAAATTTGCATAAAAATTTATATAATAACTAGCGATTCCGGAGCCCCGACTCCTTCACCGCTAGATCCCGGCTTGCGCGTAGAATTCTCTTTGCGCGTAAAATTCTTTTTGGGTAAAAAATTATCTGTCTAACTAAGCCGGAGATGATCAATCGATTGGCTACAATTTTTATTTACAATACTCGCAATTGCTTTTCAAAATTGAGAAAATTGCTTCATACTACTCGCGCTGAGCCAGGCGGGTCACTTTTTTTGGAGGCGATTAATCAATCGGTTCAAATTTTATTTACAACACTCGTTATTGCTTTTTAAATTAGAATAAATATATTCGTACTACTCGCCCTCCCCGCTCGCACCCAATGCTTCTCAAATTTTATTAAATCGGTAATCAAACTACTCGCGCTTCGCGCTCGCACCCAATGGGTCCGAGTAGAAATCTTTTTGGGCAAAAAATTACCTTTCCTTTTGTGCACGTTCCGTGTCTCTATGTTCCCGAGATATATTGATTTTAACTAAGCGTGTCGTTGAACAATCGATTGGCTCAAATTTTTATTCACAACACTCCTTCCTTCACCGCTAGACACCGCCTTGCGCTTATTTTTTTCTTGCGCAAAAAAATATCTTTCGTTTGTACATAATTAACTTCGTTCCTGAGATATACAGGGTGTGTAGAAATTGGCGGAAGCGCTACACGTGACGATGTTCTTCGTAAAATTCTGAGTCGAAAATCTTGATACAAAAATGTTGTACCATGCCTTCCTATGGCCTCAGGAACCATTTAAAGAAAAAAAAAATTGGCAACATTGCATACATTGATTTGCGTTTGGGCATTTTTTTTATCAGCAATTTTTACTTGGGTATTTACAATTTTTGTTCGAACTAAAAGCCTTCAGTTCGTAAACATAGCTGCAAACTTTTGGGTATCGTAAAACACAAACTACAAATAATTACGAGAAAAACAGAGATGACAGCTAATGACAATGTTGCCATATGTATTATTTTCATTTAAATCAGTGATTTACATATTTTCAACACCAATTTTTGAAAGGAAGAACACAATATCTAGGAAAAAATACTATTCGAAATTTATTTTTATTCCAAATTGCAGCTTTTTCATTTGCAAGTATTAAATAATAACGCTTATTAAATGACTAAATGTCAAAACTTTGAGGACCTCTTGCAGACACAGCAAGCATGGTACAACATTTTCGTATTAAGATTTTCGACTTAGAATTTTACCAAGAACATCGCCACGTGTAGCGCTTCCGCCAATTTTTACACACCCTGTATATAGCTCAAAATTTAATGTAAAACAAATTATTCGTCTAGTGAGTGCATTGCGTAATCGATTCGTTTCCAATCTTGCTTCCCGTTGCTCGTCCGTTTCAGATGAACAGGCTTGAGCATTGCGTAATCGATTCGTTTCCAATCTTGCTTCCCGTTGCTCGTCCGTTTCAGATGAACGGGCTTGAGCATTGCGTAATCGATTCGTTTCCAATCTTGCTTCCGGTTGCTCATCTGCTTCTGAAGCTCGTAGTGCTTTTTTCTCTTTGCTTGAGGTGTAGATTGACCAATCCCTCTTCGTTTGGGAGGCATAATTAAATGGAAAATGCGTTGATTTTTTATATATAGATAGACGAACTGTCAAATAAAAGTCTTACTGTCATTTACAGCGTACTTAGCAACGATGTTTGTAATGCATGCGTCATCAGCTCAACGGTCCGTTGACAGTGAAATACTTCAATTTCTAGGTTATGTTGTTAGTTTGACATTATTGACATAATTCAATTTCTAAGTTATGCTGTCAGTTTGACGGTATAGACATATTTCAATTTCTAGGTTATGCTGTCAGTTTGACAGTACTGTCTTTTGACATACTTCAATTTCTATGTTACATATCAATTTATTTTTAAATGCCATCGTATTTTCATATTCTCAAATATGAATTCAACTCGAAACTGGGATTGTTTCGTATGTATGTTTAGGGGAGAGCGAGGCGATTCCGATTTGATATGATACATGTACATAAAGCTTAATTGGATAATGGTCCAGAATGGTCTGAGCGCTTCTATTATTCTGTCAAAGTTTGACAGTGCGTGCGCGCGACGACGTTTTCATCATGCAAGTACGAACATTTTTGCACGTTTTAATTAATAACGTTTTCAAGCGATTTTTTCCGAGGTCCTGAACGTGCACATATTAAAATTCGATCCTTTATACGACCCTTCAAAGAAGTTCGCAATTTTTAGACGCCCCCGAGTATTTTTAATCGCTCTTTGAAAAAGGCTTTCGACGTTCGTTAGTATGTAGTGCGTGCGCGCGCCTGCGCTTTTTCTTTTCACAATTTGACGTAACGTTTAAACGCTCGAACCTTCTCCGATTCGACCTTTTTGCACATGTGTCGTACCGATTCGGAATCGTCTCGCCTTCCCCGACAAGTACGTATCAAACAATCCCACTTTCGAGTTACATTCCGACTACGAACGAGAAAAAGGCTTTCGACGTTCGTTAGTATGTAGTGCGTGCGCGCGCCTGCGCTTTTTCTCGTTCGTAGTCGGAATGTAACTCGAAAGTGGGATTGTTTGATACGTACTTGTCGGGGAAGGCGAGACGATTCCGAATCGGTACGACACATGTGCAAAAAGGTCGAATCGGAGAAGGTTCGAGCGTTTAAACGTTACGTCAAATTGTGAAATTTTGACGAAATTCTCGCTCCAGACGACCCGATTCAAACACGATTTTGGCACGTTTTCCTCAATATCTTTTCCGGACGATTTTTTTGGGAATTCTTATATAGCCTATCTTCTTCCCATGGTCCTATAGATTGTCTGTGCTAAATTTGGTCAGGATCGGATGAATGGTATAGGAATGCATAAAGGACAAACATCCATACATACAAACATACATACATTCATTTTTATATATATAGATTATAATATTAATGTGTCTAGATTTTGCACTTAATTTTAAAGTAAAGCAATTGGTTTGAAACTTTTTATGCACTATTTGTGGCCATAATAAGGATTATAGTCCTTAAATCATTTAAAATACGAATTTTATTTTTATTAAAAATTAGAAAATTTAAAATGTTGTAGCCTTGGCACTTTTTTCCTGAATACTGAAAAATATATGATATCATCTTCGGTAAATGCAGAATTAATTTAAAATTGTAAGCCACAAAAATTCATAAATTATTAACCAGTAACCACCTTGTTTAGCCAGATTTATTGAGTTTTTCTACTTAAATATAAAGTCAACCAAGACCTTATGTTAGTACCTGTTGAAAATCTCTAATACCCAGTTGTGTTACTAGAGACATATTGCCTAAAATAAGAGTAAGTTTTTCCATTTAATACCAATGTAAATGTTTTGTTTAATGTTATGTTATGGTTTATTTATAAAATAATGACTCTTTCCATTATTTTTGTTGCTATATTTACATCATCACATACCTACAACAAATCTTGGTCAATAATTACTTAATACCTGGTTTGTACTTGAATAAGCATATTTGCTTTTAAAATTGCGCAATATTTTTAAATTAGTATGCAGTATCGTCAGTTCCAATTTACAAGTACATTATTCAAGGTGGATTGCCCACTTTTGTAAACCATGGATAACGTTAATATAATCAACACCTTTTATGCACTCAAAATGTTTTGCTAAAAAGGCACGTTTTTAATTTTTTTAACGGGTTATTATAAGTTATGAGCCATTCGTCTTGCAACTGAAACAGCAACTGCTGTAGTTTGCGTAAAAAAATAATGTAGTTGCCAGTTTTGTGTTAATTATAACAGTGTTTCTTTCATTTTAAGTTAAAAGGACAAGCCTATAAGTTTCAAAATGGTATGTCGTTTTCCTTGGCAAAGTTATAAGCCAATGCTCATTTTTTGTTGGCTAATAATAACAATATTGGCGATAACTCAATTTTTTCAAACATACAAGTAACAAACTTTTTGGAAATGAATACTTTTTAGTTAGCCTTGTGAAATGTCTTCAAAAGTGTTTTTTTTTTTCAGACTACATACATGATTCACGCTACGTCCGAAAAGGAGGCGATGAAGATCTTAGAGGTATGCAGTTTATTTAATATTTCGCAAAACTTCAACGAAAAATATTATTTTTGTTAATTGAACGTTTTTGCAACATGTATTTTGGTATGTATTTATCGACTTTTTATTATAAATAATATGCAACTTATCTAACTTTTCTTTAAGAATCTCTTTTATAAATGTCGGACCAGTTTTATATCTTTATCTGTAGCAATCAGGGCCGATGAGAGAGTGGGGCAAGGGGGCTCTGAGCCCCGAGCCCGGAGGTAATTTAAGAGCCCAGGAGTCCACATATTTTTTTAATTATGGTGTATTAAATATTCACAATTCACAATTAGTTTTTTTTTTTTTAAATAAATTTTCAAATAATGTATTTACTTGGGGCCCATGCAAATTTTTTCCCCAGGCCCGGCAACGTCTCTCGACGCCTCTGGTAGCAATTTTATTTATTTTGAAAATAAATGCAATATCAGCTGAGTGTTGAAATCGGTCTAGCATTTTTTTACAAAAAATCCTTTGAAAAAAGTATGTGACATTTAATTTTACTTATTTCTATTAAAAATTAATCACTTATTTATATATTCCACGCATTTATTAATTATGTTTTTACTTCTTCACAACGTATGTGTCGTCAACTAACCATTATAATTTATTCAGATTTCAGAAACACACAAACTTTATCAGCATTTTTGTTTAAATAAATTACCTTTCTTGGCCTTGAAGACGTAACTAGAATAGTATTTTTTTAATCGACATCATAGATAGTGCTGTTAAACGTTTTTGACTCATAGTATTTCTTAAATATAATTTTTACTTAGTCCTTCTTGACTAATAACATTATTTGGTGTTGGACGACTATTATTTTTTATTTTTCATTTATGGAGTTTCAAAAATTGTATTTGTTTTGTATGTTCAACGGTAAGATTCGTCATATTTTAACCCTTAAATTGGAATAAATAAATTATTATATATTGGTTATCAACAGGGCCGGCCCTAGGATAGTCGGCTCCCTGCTGCGAAGTATTCTTAAAGCCTTATATTTTTTTAAAGACAATATCTAGCGGCTAATTTTCGGGTAATAAAAATAATAAAAATAATAAAAATATTATATTGTTATTAATAATTTAATTTAAAATAAATCTTTATTATTATTTATAAATAGTAAACAACTTTTTTTTATATTGTACTTTCTTTAACTTGAAATTAGTTTTAGATCATGCACCATCTTTTCTCAAGAATAAAATTATTTGAGAAACAAATAATACAAAGTGTTTTCATTTTTGCAGACTTTTTGATGTTAAAATTACTATAAAAATAAAAATTGAAATTTTAACAACAAATTTGAATATGAAGTTTTTTTGTAACTCTTAATATAAGGCTCTTGGAATATTTCTGAAATCGCTAAAATCTAAGTATCATAGTATAGTATGAATTGTTATGATTTTTTTTTCATCTTAAAATTAATTGTAGGTGGTCATCCATCAACTTTTATCAAGAATAAAAGTTTCTGAGAAATTTTCAATAAAA
The DNA here is from genome assembly GCA_947652605.1 of Elmis aenea. Lineage (NCBI taxonomy): Eukaryota > Metazoa > Arthropoda > Insecta > Coleoptera > Elmidae > Elmis > Elmis aenea. The sequence goes on along the minus strand of OX393580.1, from coordinate 18,654,631 downwards.
AAACGTTTTCGTTTGCTTATACTTTTTGAATGACGCTGTACAGAAGATATAATGTAGCATGAATAATGAATAAATTGGTTGAAAAAAGGAAAAATAGGCAAGTTTCTTTTAAAAAATCAAAAAAACCCAAAATTCGTGATTTTTTTGATTTTATAAATTTAAATCAATGATTTCATTTTTCCCAATTCTGCCTAAAACCTTTAATTCATCAAATAATTCTAATGCACTTATATCCTTGTCTGTACCATCCGTAAGCATACTTCCAATGTCGTTAAATGTTTTCTTAAAATTTCTTTGTCCATATTTTGTATCTCTTTGATATCGTAAAAAAATTAAAAATAATCATTGTGATTTTTAAGTTGACTAAATCTTTGTTCGAAAGAGTTCAGTACTGTATCTAATTTAGCATTGAAAAAAATATATTTTTAGGATCAATCGGTGTTTCATCGGCAGATTCGTAACTAAATTGTTTCTTTATATTACATCTTCGTACATTGACGGGATAATTTATAATTTGTACACTATGTATATTTTGCCATAATTTATGAAAGCTTAGTATTGAAGTGGCAAAATACTCGGATGAAGTTTATTAGGATATTAATTAATTAAATATCATTTGTCTATTTTTAAGACTTCTTTTGTAGAAATGCTAGACAATTTAAAAATATAATGAATGCTTGGTAGAAGTTTATTGGTATATTTATTAGTAGATATATTAAGTTTAATGAAAAATCATTTATCAATTTGTAAGACTTTTCTTGTAAAAATGCTAGACAAGTTTCAATAAAATAATAAAATAAATAAATTGCTACCGGTATAGAGTTAGGTCTTGAAACTGGTTTAGCATTTCCACAAGAGATTTTTTATTCAACTTGTTATTATTATATTATTAATAAATGTTCTTTACAAATTACAGTTTTTAAGTGGTGTTTTGTTACTAAATCATTTTCTTTTTTAGCCGTTGTACAACGATTAAATCGCATGGTTGTGGTGGCATTAACATTAGTTTGCATTTTGTTGATAACCCTCGCCTTTATCGCCTGCCTTCAAGTTTATAGATGGAAAAAACGAGATGGCGTTACTTTTGCCAATTTGCGCAGCAAACTCTTCGGAAAAGTAAGTATTTTGCGTAGTTTCCAACATGGATTTTTTTTTTAAATACTGTTTTTAATAACAATTTATAAATTTTTCGTCAAAGTGTATAGTACACCGTGGTCCAAATTCGATGGGATTACAAAAGTATCATGCTTAATTAATATTCAAGATAGATAAACAGTTAAACTACCAAAAATGTGCATTTTTTTTGAGACAAACTCAAAAACCTACAAAGTATTCTATTATTTCCGGTTTTTGCGTTTTAAAAAAAGTATTTTTTTATCATATTTATAATGCGTCATATCTCCGTTATTGTTTCAACCTTCAAAAAAATGTATGGAGATAATTTTTAAATATTTTTATGTAAAATACGCTAATAAAAAATAAATAATTTTACACTCGCCGTTAAAAGGTGACACAAACTTACGTTTTTTTAAATAGAAGCTACAGTTGGCTATGGCCTATTTAAATTTCTTATTTTTTACTCATTCCAAATATTTAAGGCTTAATGAAGCTATTTTTAATAATACGCAAGTTACGAAGGTGTTTTAGTTTTTTTTTTTTAAGAAAACATGGTAGGCGGTGGAAACAAGGTGTAAAAACTTTTGAAACTCATGTGGTACAAGTTACGAAAGTTTTGTTATTTGTTGTTGAGACAAACATTGTAAATATTTGAACATAAGATAAACAACAATATTCTACGTAACTGCTGATTCTGACTATATTTAATATTGTTGTTATCTTATGTTCAAATATTTATAATGTTTATCTTAACAACAAATTTAAAAACCTTCGTAACTTGTACCACATGAGTTTTTAAAGGTTTTACACGTTTTTTTTTGTTTTCACAGCCTACTAAATGTTTCTTTAAAACAAACACTAAAAAACCTGTAACTTGCGTATTATTAAAAATAACTACATCAACCCTGCATACAGGGTGTTTCATAAATATTGCGAAAAAATTAAGGTGGTAATTCCTTATCGAAAATTAAGGGGGCCTTTCATATATTTTTTTCCTTAGACGTCTCCTTTCTGAGTTACACCCCCCTTAAGGGGAGCGTAAAATTAGGTTTTTATTTTATTTCTCAAATTTGGATAAATGTAGAAGAATGATACCTATTTGGTAGATGTTTTATACTTATTAAAAGGTTTCCCATAGTAATATTTTCAATCATCTCCCACCTTCACAGGGGGCTGAAAAGTGCGACCCCTGTTGTTTTTTTTTATCAGAACTCTTTGGTGGGTTGAAATTTCGCAATTTAAAATTTTTTTTTTTTTAAATTGATTTATTTAGAAACTTTTTTTGTTCTTTAGTTGTTCTCGTAAAACCTACGGTTTTTGAGAAAAAATAAAACTAGTCAACATGAACCATCAAATATTCCAATATAAAACGACTCATTTCGGTGGTTTCCATGGTTTGTTTATGTTCATATTTGCTAGAATTGGCTAGAATTGACGGGCATTATAGCGTTGTCGCCGCGTTAACCTCAAAATGCATTACACCCGTCGATTCTACCCAGTAGTTTAACCGTTTCTCTATCTTCAATATTAGGCGAGATACCCATGTAATCCTATCGAATTTGGACCACACTGTACAATATACTGGGCCGTATTCAACAGTTTGTAAAAAACTGCTCCAAGCTAAACGAACGCCTTAAATAAACAATATTAAATGCTATACAATGCTTGTTCGTTTCCAGAAATCGGATACCACTAAACCGTCCGGCAACGGAGTTACACAAACCGGTGGTAAACCAGATCTTCGCCTCGACATGCCCACCCCGGCCACTCAGTCCGAACACAGTCCTGTAACAGTGACCACAAGCATTAGCCGCAGACCTGCAGAAGATAGCGCTTTAGATTACGCTTACGACAACCCCGCCATGTCCACCACACCGGGACCCCACAGCAAAGCACACGAGAGCACCTTTTAATCCCAAACAAAATTCCTTAAGGTACTTGAAAAATGTTACATGTAAGAAATGGCTTTAAGCGAATCGTACTCTAATCTCTATCAGTATTTGAAAATATTTCGTACCTTGATTTTCAAAGCATTTCAATTTCTTTGTACAGGGTGTTAGCGAATGAGTTAGCCAATCTTAAGGAGCTGATAGTACAGAAAAAAAAATAGGTTTAACATCTATTGGTTTGGCTCTTCACTATAAGGACCATAATAGTTGTGGAGTTGAAGCTTTTTCGTTAATTTTTAGAAGTAAGGCTTTTGAGTCAAACGATTTTTTCAGAAAATTTACTGAAGTTGGAAGCACAACATAATTAAAGAACAATTGTGTAGCAGTGATTTAAAACGATTTTTTTGGTACTGTGATACGACAAAAACTTTTGGACGCTGCAAAACGCCTATATTGATTTCATGAAATTTTTTAGGGGTAAAAAGTTGCATTTTTAAATTATTCAAGAAATTGCCTTTGTTTTGAAAGCCTAATTTACTAAGAACCTTTCTTTACTCTTTAATTTTTCCCGCAAATCCTACAGTTTTTGAGTAAATAATAAAATAAGTGATCACGCACCAACAAATATTCTAAAATAAAATGATTCATTTTGGTGGTTGTGGTTACCATGGTTTGTGCATATTGAGCAAAAGTGACAGGTGTTTTGGTGTTTATTTGATGGTGCATGTTCACTTATTTTATTTTTTACTCAAAAAACTGCAGGTTTTGCGGGGAAATTTGGAAAGTTAAGAAAGGTTCCAAATAAATAAAGTATTAAAAAAATTAATAGCAAAATTTTTACCCTCCAAAAAGTTCTGTAAAAGTAGGAGATTATTGAAAATTTTACTATTGGGACTCTTTTAATAAGTAAAAAAATGTAATTTTACATTTCTCCAACTTTGAGAAATAAAATGAAAACTTACTTTTACCATTCCCTTTAGGGAGTATAACTCCGAAAGAAGACGTTTTCGGAAAACATTTTGTAAAAAAGACCTAAATATTCGATATGATAGGAATTACCTCCCCAAGTTAATACATTTATCATACATCATATAAATGTTGCCCTTTTTTATGAAGAAATCTGGTGTCCCCTTAACCTGGCGCCCCTAGGCAGTTGCCTAGACTCGCCTAATGGTAAAACCGTCCCTGTACGTGACAAACTAAATTTAAGTACATTAAAATTGACTAACCATTTGCTAACACCCTGTATATTAAAATGGTCCATTTACTTGCTTGCTTTGACGAAAGATGCGTTGCCAATACTTTCGTGTCTTATTCCGTCGCTAGTTATCGTTTTAAATATCCAATAACAGCATTTTTACAATTACTTTAACCTTTTAGAAAGAGCAAACTATACAACGTACTGTTTTTACAATCAATTTGCAGTGTATTACCATTTTTAAACGATTTGATTCCGACTTAATTTTGTTTAAACGAATTATAATTCGTTGGTTGATTTTTTACATAATTTATTGCTAGTCTATACAATTATACAGTCATATAATAAATACAATGTTGTAAGGATTTTTAAAACAAGATTTTACATTAAAAACGCAACTCAGTTTGTGGATATAAATCTCATTTCTCATTTGCTTAGATCTGTTTTATTTTCACTTAATCCGGCCTACAAATCGTCCAATTTCTATTATATAAAACTTAGTTTTATTTTAATTTACCGTACTCTAATGTTATGTAAATAAGTTAATATGAAATTTTTGCAATTTGTGATCCTAGTATACGAACTCTCAAGTTCAAATATATTTTTTAAGCCGCAAACGCACAATTGTGTTACGATTTTTAAATTAATTAAAACTTTACTGTGCATTGTGAACGAGTTCCCATTGCTTTTATAGTACAAAATTTGAAATTTGTTTTAACATGTGACCTAAGAAACATATGGAGCTAGTAAAGTTTTTTTATACCATTTGCATACAATATACACAAGATGTACAACAAATTTCAATTTGTTTTCTAATATTAAATTCAAAAATTTTATTTTACATATCAACAACCACAGTTCTATTTGACGTTGCTTAATTATACTTTTACAAAATTATTGTTGCTTATCTAGCTTTAATAATATCTAAATCAATTAGTTTTTTAGTTTGTAAACTATGTTTAATAATAAAACCCTAGTTATTTAGTGTACATACATAAATATAAGGAATTCCATCCGTACGTTACATTCCATTAGCTATAATAAGTTGTATTTTATTTAGTATAATTTTTTTTGTTATTATTTTAACAATTCAGCCCTTACTGAGCAGCAATTTTTGGCATAAGTTGTATATATACTATAGTAATTGTAGTTTTATTTAATGTGTGTGTTGTACGTTTTCTCGCAAAATTTTGATGTTTGTTTTTATTTTAAACAACTAAGTATGTTACAAAATATTCGCCAATATTAAGCATGATTTAATTGATTTAAATTATTTAAAAATTGTTACTTAAAGTTATTATTTTTGTGTTTGTGTTGTTTAGAAACATGCTATAATTGCTAAAAAATGCAGTATTTAATGTATTTTCTTTTGAACTTTTAAACTCATTTTTAAATTGAAGAAAATCTCAGTTTTTAAAATACAATGCATATTATTTTATTACAGAATGAACTTTTAAACTTCTATTTTTTCAAATTTCAGCCAAGTATGCTGGCTTTTAAAACGATTTATATGTTAAGATATAGTTTTTTTTTGCAAAATTGTTGTATGCAAGCAGTGATGTTTTTAGGTTTAAAATACTTTTTATTTATAGAACGTACTGTATGGTCTATAGCAGGGATGGCAAATAGGATTTGATCAGTGTGCCAAAATAAGATAAAATTTAATACAAATTTTTCCCCGTGCCAGTACCTAACCTAACCTAACCTAACCTACCTACCAGAAACAACCGTCAGTTATTTCGTTCAGTATTGCCAACGTCATGATTTTATGTGTCTCTAAATACATAATGCAATCAAAAGTTACGAGCATCGCTACAGTTGGTATTTTATATGTATAGTAATTGTATCGATATAAGAAGAGTTGTTATTTTCTGGTATTTTTAATTTTTTGGTATTTAAATAACATGTAGTTGTAGATAATTAGCATACTAACTAAAAATAAATAAAACATTTCCAAAAAGTTTAGAATTTTAAAAACAAATTTATTCATAGAATTATTTTGCCTGCCGTCGAAAATCTCTCGCGTGCCAAGTTTGGTACGCGTGCCACCTATTTGCCATCCCTGGTCTATAGTCTATAGAGTATATGGTTAGTTTGTATTATATTGTTTATTTTAAAGACGTATTGATAAAACATGTTAATAACGCTATGTTTAAAACGCTTTATATTATTTAAAAATACATCTTTGTACAACTGTTGGCTTATATTATTGGCTGATAACATTTTTCTGGTATAATGAGCCGTTTTATAAAATGTAATAACTGTTTAATTACTAAACATACAGTCTGCCTGTATCTAGTCATTAAAAAATCTATTTGTTTTCGGTCCAACTTAACTAATTATTCAAAGAATGAAAAGTATGCAAACGAATTTTATCAATACGAACTTTTAATCTGTTGATTTTTAAAAAATAGGTTTTAGTTTAATTTTTTCGTTTTTTATTTTTGTTTTTGTATATTTTTTTGGAGGGTTTAATCTTAGATCCTGTGTCCAGCAATTCCGTCCAGAAGATTTAAGTATGAGGTGCAATATCATCCCATTTTGGTTATATATTATTAGTTTTAGCTGTAGAGTAATCTGTTATGTGGCAGAATAAAATAGATGTTAGGAACAAATTGCTATACTTTTCTTACATTAAATGTTTTTAGGCATATTTTAATTTTATCATATTATTTTAGTGTATTTTTTGTTATTTATTTATAAATGGCATAATAATTATTTTGTTATATGTATATACTTATGCTACACCTTGGGCCTTTGTACTTATAAAAATTGTCAACAACATCTAAGCAAAGATTTAATTGTTTGCTGTGATTAAAAGCAATAAATATTGAAGTATTTATATTCTATTTTTAATAGCTTTAACCTTTCGCATATCTATGTATTAATAAAAAGGAGTTCATAGAGTTCATAGCATAGGTGTTGTTGGAATTACATTCTATGGGCTTGTGTGCGCCTTTTGGTTATGCAACCATAAGTACTTATTTTATTTTTATGTGGACTCTTTTTCTGGTCGAGTGTAGTACACAGTGACATCTCCTGTTATCACTTTAACATTAACCACTATCTCCTTCTAATTATCGAGAAGGTCCAGAAATTTCTAGAAGCTTGAAGCGTGAGTGCATCACAGTACCGGCACTGCAAAAATCATATTTGTGCCCTCAGTATTAAGAAACTTGCAGCCATATCAAGGTAGGCGTCTCAAAAAAAGCATTAAACACAACAATTTTACATTTCATAATTTTTAACACAAAAAAATTGTATAGTAAGATTGCGTAAAAACGTGCATGTGATCTTTGCCTTTGAACCTTGAGTAGTCTTTAAGAAGTTAAAGTATAAAGAACCTACATTAATGTTTAAATTGAGGTTTGATTTTGTGGTATTCTTTCAAAGAAAATCATTGAAATCGTAAATTCAATAATGTTAGGTTATATAGTCGGCTTTTGCCCTTTGATATCAGCCATTTTGAGCATGGTGTGCTTTGAAATTAACAAGTGCTAATAAGAGTTGTTTGGTTTTGAAGACCTTTCAAAAATAGTTCCAAGTATTGTGAGTAATTTGTATTAAATCACTCGCTTATTTTGTTAAAGTGTCGATGCACTTTTCCTTTGTCTGATCACATATAAAGACATAGTCGTTTATAGTGTTTTTGTCATAGATGTATCGTTTACCAGCCAGCTTACGTATTGTGGCGATACGCCAAGCTAATCGACTCTCTCAAGCACAACGATGGTACGCTAAAGACGTTAGGTTCGGACCTGAAGTCCGAGCACTTATGTTACAGGGAGTCGACATATTAGCAGATGCAGTTGCAGTTACTATGGGCCCCAAGGTTAGTTCTTGATTAATACTATAAACTTGACCTTTAGTGTCATTTTTGTTTAGGGCCGTAATGTTATTATCGAACAGTCATGGGGTTCACCCAAAATAACTAAAGATGGTGTAACGGTAGCTAAAGGTGTAGAACTGAAAGATAAATTCCAAAATATTGGTGCTCGTTTAGTACAAGATGTAGCTAACAACACCAATGAAGAAGCAGGTGACGGAACCACAACCGCCACTGTATTAGCTAGGTCTATCGCAAAAGAAGGATTCGAAAATCTTGGTAAAGGAGCGAATCCCGTAGAAATTAGAAAAGGAATTATGATAGCCGTTGAAAAAATAACCGAAGCACTGAAATTGCTGTCAAAACCTGTCACTACACCCGAAGAAGTCGCACAGGTTGCAACTATTTCTGCAAACGGAGACAAAGAAATTGGTAGTTTAATATCAGATGCCATGAAGCGTGTCGGTAAAGATGGTGTAATTACTGTTAAAGACGGTAAAACGTTAAACGATGAATTGGAAATAATTGAAGGAATGAAGTTTGATCGTGGCTACATCTCTCCTTATTTCGTGAATACTACTAAAGGTACTTAATAATGATTTGTAAAGTAGTACATAGTAACAATTGCAGATCTTCATGAAGACCTCATTTGACCGAAAATCATATTGTGCACACATTAGAGCTCAAATAATGTTCCTACTTCTTTGGGTGTCGGACGTGTGCTAAATTATAATTAATATTAGACCATTAAGTTTCATTTTATTTTTCAATGTAACTTGCGTCGATATTAACACATATGTTGCTGTTTTCTTTTTAAATCGTGCATACAGGGCGAGGCATCACTTATGACACCCCCACTTATTTTGCTATTGGAAAGAATTATCAAAAAAAGTTTCAAATAAAAGTTGTTTGATACAGTATTTCCCAAAATATTGTCATGTAAAATTTTTGTTTTCTTTTGTTTTTTTAGTAGTAACGGCGCTATATTTGTTTTTTTTAAATGGCACCTTTCATATTTTTTTATACGGTTTGAAAGACATTTTCTTTCTCTTTTCAATGCACTAAAACTTTTATACCCTTACATAACAAAATTTTTAAGAAAATCGCAAAAAAACTTTGGTTTTTAAAGCATACGGTATTAATTATTTTACATTAGTAGGCTTTGAAAATGATACAAAATGGTAAGATTAAAAAAAAGTTAATTAGGTTACAACGATAAACACAAAACTACTGAAGTAGATTTTTACCGTTTTGTATCATTTTCAAAGCCTAACAATGTAAATTAATTAATACCGTACGCTTTAAAAACCAAATTGTTCGTTTGCGATTTTCTTAAAAAAACTTTGTTATGTAAGGGTATAACAGTTTTAGTGCGTTGAAAAGAGAAAGAAAATGTCTTTCAAACTGTATAAAAAAATATGTATGGTGCTATTTAAAAAAAACAAATATGGTGCTGTAACTTCTAAAAAACAAAAGAATACAAAAATTTGACATAACAATATTTTGGGAAATACTGTATCAAACAACTTTTATTTGAAACTTTTTTGATAATTCTTTCCAATAACAAAATAAGTGTGGGTGTCATAAGTGATGCTTCACCCTGTATATTGAATAAATTTAAAATGAAGAGAGGTTAGCTTGTCTTTAGAATAGGTTTTTTTGGTATGAATTTAAGCGAAGAGGCACTAGAAATTATTAATTTTTTTCCTTAGTTCATTTTGATAGCTGCAGTGTTTATTTTTTTGTTATGTGCTGTTCGTCATTGATTATTTTATCGCAGGTGCTAAGGTTGAATATCAGGATGCTCTGGTACTGTTCAGTGAGAAAAAAATTGGATCCGTTCAGTCCATAGTTCCAGCCCTCGAACTGGCAAATGCACAAAGGAAACCTCTCATAATTATTGCTGAAGATGTTGATGGAGAAGCTTTAACCACCTTAGTTGTTAACAGGTAAATCTTGTGTTTGAATTTGATTTTAAGTCGTAAAATGCACTTATTAGAGCTCAATTGATGTTTTTCAATTTTTTGAGTGTCGAAAATGTGCGAAATCATCTGAATTTTTACCATGTGTTGAATTTGTTTTAAATGTTTATGCATGGTAAAAGTTCGTACATTTATTTAAAGTGATTGTTGTTTGATGTTCATTACTCAATTCGTTAATTTGTTTTTTTTTTTTTTTTAATACTCCTAAACCAATTTGTGTTTGCGGTGAATATTTATCTTGGATATTTTATTTATTTAGGTTGCGTATTGGTCTACAAGTGGCAGCCGTCAAAGCCCCAGGTTTCGGAGACAACAGGAAAGCTACATTAACCGATATGGCAATAGCGACGGGAGGCATCCTATTTGGAGACGAAGCTAACATTGTTAAACTAGAAGACATACAACTCGCCGATCTTGGACAGGTCGGAGAGATCTCTATCACAAAGGACGACACGCTCATTCTAAGAGGAAAGGTGAGATATTTTTCGCACCACGTAATCGGCAAAATATTTATTTGTCTCGATCCAGGGTAAAAAAGAGGACATCACGAAGAGAGCCGATCAAATTCGTGACCAGATCGACACAACGACTTCAGAATACGAAAAGGAAAAGTTACAGGAACGACTGGCCCGTCTCGCATCAGGTGTGGCCGTGTTGAAAGTCGGGGGAAGCAGCGAAGTTGAAGTTAACGAGAAGAAGGACAGAGTTAACGATGCGTTGAATGCGACCCGCGCTGCAGTCGAAGAAGGAATAGTTGCAGGTGGCGGCACTGCTTTACTGCGCTGCATTAAAAGTCTCGATTCTCTTAAACCGGCTAACCCGGATCAAGCGATAGGTGAGCTCATGTTTTGTCACTGAAAAAATTGGCTCGGTTCTTGAGCGAAACAATTTATTAATTGATGTTATTTTATTAATGGTGTTTAGGTATTGAAATTGTAAGAAAAGCTTTACGTGTACCATGCATGACGATTGCGAAGAATGCCGGAAAAGATGGATCTGTCGTAGTAGCTAAAGTAGAGGACAATACAGGAGATTTCGGCTACGATGCGCTTAATGACGAATATGTTAACATGTTCGAAAGAGGCATCATCGACCCCACCAAAGTGAGTGTCTTGAACGGCTTAAATTCGTGAGTATCCTAATTGTTTTGTTAATTTTATAGGTAGTTCGTACGGCAATAAAGGATGCCTCTGGCGTCGCGTCCCTATTAACGACCGCCGAAGCAGTCATCACGGAAATCCCCAAGGAAGAAACACCAGTTCCCTCCGGTGGTGGAATGGGCGGTATGGGTGGCATGATGTAAAAGCCGAAACTTCCCTACTTCAGACTGCGATATCTCATGCATTCATTAGAACGTACTTTTTAGTTTTATCGTTCATAAAGGATTACAAGTCATGTGTCGACAAGTTTTTGAAAATGCCTATTTTTTTTTAATTGCGTTTCGTCTCGAATGTTTTTTGTGTGACTGACTTTACGGCCGAATTTTCGAAAACTTATCGTACATTCGTTTTTTTTTTTGTTGAAGATTTGATAGGGCGGGGCCGATTTAATTTCTATGGCTATGTAAGAGTAAATTGCCTATGCCAGAACAGCAGTAATAGTTTACTCGTTGCATCATTTCGTCAAACTGTCAGCCGAGTTTCCATTGTTTGTGAGCTGATAGTAGTTTGTTTATTAGTGGGTGTGTCCTAGTGCGAATGTTTTAACGTTTTACATATTTTTAAATTGGCTGGAAATACTTTTGTAACAGTTGAATGAAGAAGAAGCCAAAGTGAACACATGGTTGGATGAGCATAGTTTTTTTTATGGTAGAATTGATAGTTCGATATTGACCAATGCTAATAACTCATGTACTTTAAAACATTTCATTACTAAAATTTATCGTTTTATAAGTATGGGCATTATCGATGTATCAACATGTTTAATATGTTTTGATCTGCTATTGAAAATTTTTTGTTAATTTAGTTAAAAAGTTCGTTTGTAACTTTTAGGAAAAATTATTGTACAATGTTTGTTACTATATATCGTTATTATATAAAACGTGTTTTTATTCGCTTACCTGACATTTTAACTTTTTACGTGAGTGTGTAGCTTTTCTGGTGAATTATTACTTGTTAGTAGGGTGGGCGATATCGAAATATCGATATAAAAGGGGCGAGGAGCTAAAACAGTTAGTAAAAAACTGAAGCAACTGGTGATCTAAAAAAAACCTCGCCCTTATTTCTGTTTTCCATAGCACGAAATATTGATATCAAAATTAAATCGATATATCACCCACCTATACTTGTTACAGTTAACAAAACTCAACAGGATCTAGGAGCTTGCCCCATAGTATCGGTGATTAGACAAGATGTTTAAAAAAATAGATCGAGCTGAAATAAGCAATTGCAAGCATATTTAGACTAGGATACCTCTATATAACAGGGTATGGCCAAGCTTCACAAACCCTCCAAATTTCTAATAGCGGCAATGGAATTATATAGGATTTCTTTCAATAATTCAATTTTTAAACGAAAATTGAAGGTAAAAACTCAATTGGCTTGCGGAAATAGATACAATAGTAAGTACAGAAACTAATAAGTGAGTAAAATGAAGGGTTAATAATTGTTATTTAGCTATTAACGTATTAAAAAACCTTTACGGAGCACGTATTTCCACTGTAAGCATGCAACTCATGATACACGCAGTACGCAGTGTAAATAAAAGAATTTAAAACACATGCAATAGTAGTGTTTTTTGTGTGTACGATAGTTGCAACAATATATTGCTGTACTTACTTTTAGCAGGGTAAGAAATCGGTTTTTTAAACCGGTTACCCGTTTTTTTTTTTTGTCTAAGTGATTTTTAACCTAAACGTTATTTTAATTAGCCAAAAAACGGTAACTTTAACCCAAATAATTAAAAACCGGTTTTTTAAACATTTTTTTTAAATAAAAATTGCTTTAAAAAAATACATAATCTGTATCAAACGCGATTAGTTTACCGTTTACCAGAAGTCATTACTGAACGCTTGATTGTACATATATTATAAAATTATAAATAGATATCTTTTCATAATTTGCATTCCTATTCTAAACAATGTCAAAAACCGGTTTAAAAGTTAAATCGGTTTTTTACAGTAAACCAATTTTTTTTCAGTTTCGAGCCCTGCTTTTAAGGAATAAAAAACAAGACGTGTAATAACATGTTTTTTATTTTTTCGTTGACAAAAATATTTTTAATTCAATGATATTTATCAAATGAAGAATCCTAATACCTAACTTAACAAAATTATTTAATAACGGCTATCTTTAAATTTATATTGTAATCCTAAAATTTAGCTAATTCTATGCCACACAATACTTTTTCAATATAGATGAATGTGTTGATATGAATATTAAGGTGGGTACACACACAACTGCAAGCTTGACAAGCATGCATGATCAATCATTTTGTACAAGCATGCTTGAGCGTCTGTAGCATCATTTTGATTGTACAAGCTGCTTGAAGATTGATAGAATTTTGATTATGCATGCTTGACAAGCCACACGGGCGCAAGCAAAACTGAAGGTGTGTACCGAGGATGTGCAAGCTTGTCAAGCGAACGTCAGTCGTCAGTCTGTGGGTATTAACATCATGTCTAGCGATTGAAAAAAGATGAAAAACCGTGAATTGCTTGCAGATTTCATATGTGCATACCAAAGTCAGCCATATTTACAGCACCTTGTAAATAGCATGGCAGGTTTTAGGAAATATGTGACTTGGTGCCTGTGGTGAAATTATGGTTCGAATATTTGAGGTCCTCATAACTCCTTCCAGTCGCGAGAAATCGTAATGTTGCTGTTAATCTTTCGTGGGGTGCAGTGGCGTAGGCAGGATGCTACCATGGAGGGGGTTAATAAACGCAAAAAAGAGCTGAGGACCTATTTTTTTAGGTCACCGCTCTTTGTTTTTTAGCAGCAGGATGTTTCATCAAGGGGGGGGTTAATAAACGGTAAAAAGAGCCGAAGACCTTTTTTTAGCACAAAATTTACAATTCTCCAGCTCTACAATGACTTATTGCGAACCTATGGGGGGGGGGTTGACCCCCAAAATTCTTTTCATTCATTCTGAGAAAGTTATGCAAATCACGCGAATATATCTTCAACTCACTCAGTAAGTTAATGTGGGAATAAGTTTTCCTTCTCATTAACCAGTCTACACCACACACCACGTTTCTTTTGCGTTTTTTTCTTGTACACAAGGACAAAAGCAGCCAAAGCGAGCGCATCGTCGTCCGAGCTCGACATATTCCAAACACAAACTAACGCTTGTTTAAGCATGCTTGTACCGTATGGTGGCGAAGGGCAAATTGTGCATGCTTGAACAAAATGATTGATCATGCATGCTTGTCAAGCTTGCAGTTGTGTGTGTACCCACCTTTAAGCATCTTTAATTAATTGTGATAATTAAGTTGCAAACAATTGTTTACTTAATTCCTGTTTTAATGTCCAATGAGCAACTGAGGAGTATAGATTCATCAATTTAATTTCATATTTTATGACAAAATTACATTATTAATTCCAATCATTGCCATTAAATTGATGTAGACAAATAATTACAATGCACATTTTCTTAAAAATTTAAAAAATCATTGTATTTATCTTAACTTATGAAATTTACGTATGGTAATAACTTACACAACTATCACTAATGTCTTAAAGTTTTGGATCACACTTAAAACACTCTGAACACGCAAGAAAAAAATATAATCTGTAATCACAGTCTACTACACAGGTTGGGAAACTACCATATAAAACCGACTGAGGCCGGTAACTAGTTCGGTAAATTATCCCACAGATGGCGATAAGTCTAAGAACCGTTCGCCATAAATTATCGCTAGATGGCAATAAGTCTAAGAACCGGTTCGTGCACAAGATTTTGACACAGCAAGATTAAAAAGCTTTCGCTTAAAAAATTCACATTTAATCAATCAGATGATGTGTATAAAAATGTTTTAACCGAATTTTTAAGTTACTTTTGTTCAAAATGTGTTCTTAAACTCAATCGCCATCTTACGGATTTTTGTGGCGAATGGTTCTTAGACTTATCGCCACCTAGGGGAAACTAATGTCAAAAAGTTCCAAATTTTTTGACAGGCTTCCTAACCAGGGTATGCGAAGCGGGATACACGACCTTGTGCCGTCACTTTTTTTATACGTTTTTAGTTCTTTAAGACATGGTGAAGATGGCGCTACATAAAAAGTTGAAATTTTAGCAAAGAAGACAATCTTACATCACAAAACAGAAATCGAATATATTTAACGCTTGTTGCATTCTACATATTTATTCCTAAGAGATTATAAATAGTTCTAGGAAATGTGGAATGGATTCTCAAATCTGGAAACCAAGAAATCGTTTCAAATGTAACTTGCCGTTAACGAAATTGAAAAGATGGTATAAAAGGGTAAGTGTTTGTATTGTTTTTGTTTATTATATAATGTTTTTGGTGTCCGAAATGTAAATGTAACGTGTTCAGCTTTTAGGCCTTATTTCAAAACGTTAATCATAAACAATTTTTCCAGGATACATTCACCAGGATCCAATTGTGAAGCTGATAATTGTCAAAGCTTCCTCATTCCACTACAACACTCAAGGGGTCCAACAGTCACCCGAGCCTGAGGATTGGGTACCACCTTTTGTGCCCGAAACCTTCGACAAAGCCAAACCATTAGAGTTGGCTGCGATTGACTATGTTAGTGACTTCATTTTTAAGTGCATCCTAAAATTTGTAGACTGCAGGGTATGTTTAGCTAATATTTTACATTCAGGTGAACTTTCCGTTGCACATGCATTTGTGGATTTAAAACAATATGACGAGGAAGTTCAGCTGAATTATTGTTCGGACAAATTTATTTCATGTTTACATTCTATATACAATGATGTCAATTTTTTTATTACCGTATATTTTATATAAAAAACAAATTTCAGTGATGTTAAAATCTTTTGTTGTTTATCATGTGAGTTTTCCATTTGAAAAATGCATTCATCGCGAAGATTTGATTGAAACTCTTTAATCAAATTTTTGCAGACTTTTCATTTTCAATTATATTAATAAACTAAATGGGGTCATGTTAGGAAAGCAGAGTTTGCCTGTTAATCTAGATGGCAAAGGCAGCACACATTACTTATGACAAGAGATTGCGTAAGCGATTGTAAATTTTTAATTTTAAGTATTTTTTGTAATACAGTAAGCGCTTAATACTGTGATCACTGGCATTAAAATCAACCATGTTACGGAATCTAATTTAATACGTTGAAATTATAATAATCGTTTATTAGAATCATAATTTCTAATATTAGAGTCACTTTTTGATGCATTTATGTTATTGTGTATTCCTTGGTACTTAAACAACAATTAAAACCTAAATTATCCAGATTTTTTAATTTTATTTTGTTCATTTGGTAAGCAAAAACATATCTAAACACATACTTTGTATATTTTGTTTTTGTTTTTCTCACGTGTAGATTATATATTTCTAATTTTTTGTTATTACAATCGCTGTTTAATATAATCATTTAATGAAGGTGATCACAATAAACTACGTTTACTGTAATAATTTATATTATTTTTATTTATATTGATGGTGTGTTTTATAATTAATTGTGCAATGTTTTTTCAATCTTTATATTGCTTATTAATAAATTTATAATTATAATTTTTTCTTTTATTTCATCATCTTTACATATAGTTACTATTAGTAACTTTTAATAGTGAATTTATTTGAAGTTTTGAACAGGGTACCCGAAGCGGCATAGGACAGCGTGTTCCTTAGGCTTTTAGTTTGCCTACCTGACACGGCAAGGCGCTGATTTGAAAAAATATTAATTTTTAAAGTAGAAAACAATTTTACCGGTATTCAACAAAATAATTTCAAATTTGATCAAGGTGTATTGTGTCAAGTGAAAATAAAATATTGTTGGAAGTTGAGCACAGAAAGGTGAGTTACGTAATACTTTTTATTATTAATCTTTATCAGCCTGGAAATTATTTAAATGTGATCATTTACATTTTATAGTAATAGCCTTGACTATAATATCCTTAGGTATTATAGTCAAGGGTAATAGAATACACGCGGCAATTTTAAGGAAAACCGGCTACGGGTAATAAAAAAGTGAAGCAAACTTAATCTTATACCCAGAGGCGGATTTAACGGCGGACGCACCGGGCGCGTGCCCTGGGCCCCGACTTCTGAAGGGCCCCGCAAAACCCCAACTTTATTTATTTAAAAATATGGTTTACATGTATTTTTATTTTCCCGGTCTCTCTCTCTTTAAGGGGGCCAATATTTTCTTCTGCGCCCGGGGCCTCAACCGACTATAATCCGCCTCTGCTTATACCGAATGTATAACAGATACATGTACCGTTTTGCAAGTATGAAAATGGCTAGAATTATTAACTTTTAACAATGAACTTGTAAACAGCCCGTAGCCCGCATTTCTTTAAGATTGTCCAATTCGCACAACTCCAGAACCTAAGGATTGGGATTGATACCCGCCTGCTGAAAATTTTGAAGCAACGAAATCTTTGGAACTGTCTGGTGTCTGCAATTATATGAGTGGTTTTATTACATATTAAACAAATGTATTACCCAAATTTTTAAACTGCAGTTTGTTTGCTCAATATTTTACATCCAAATGAACTTTTTGTTGCACATGCATTTATTAATTTAAAAAAAGATGGAAATGTTAGACTTAACGACCAAGTATTGTTCTATTTATTTAATCAACATTGTAAGTGGTATTTGATAATGACTATGCTAATTTTTTACTGCCTTCAATTTTACATTTTTAGTTTTACTACATTTTATTATTGTAAAAAACCATGTAGATTTTCTGTTTGGATGATTAATCATGTCATACTGATAATTTAAATTAAAACCATATATCCAATTTTTGCAATTTTTTAATCCATAAATACATAAATAAACTAAATAAATTGGAAAATACAAAGCAGAAGGTCTCTGTTAGTCCAAATTGTATGCAAAAGGCGCACATTTTATTTAAAAATTGGGCAGAGTTGCATAGGATTATGTTTGTAATATTTTGTTGGATTGTGTATTTATTGTACGTATTATATAATTATTGTATTATGCTATTATGTATTGTATTGTGTCTCATTTTTGCAATATATGTATGTTATATTATTTATTGTTTTATTGCATGATTGCATCACTATTCTTTAAATTTCGCAAGCAATTAATTACTATTCACTTTTGCTCCCGAAAGGGTTTATTTATTGTGAGTCTTAATGTTAATTTTGAAGATTTGGTCATTTTGTAAAAATTCCTTAAAAAAACATTAAGACTTACTATTCAGTTAACATCTTTGGCAGCAAAATTAAATAGTAATTGTGATTCTCAAAAACATTAAAAATCAAATCACAGGAGCGTTCAAAATTATCGCGTTTTAGTACACCTACCTGACAAGGGATGGCGATGTACGGGACCAGTCGTTACTTAGGAACTTCGTGTTCTATAGTAGCTATGTTCTGTGGTTTGAAGCTGTGTCGACTTTCGAAAGTCCCGCTTAATTTAGTTCACTAAGACATGGACGAGATGGCGCAGCAATACTGCACAAGCAGTTACCTAGGCACTTCGTATTCTATCTTCCTAACCTGTGTAGTAGACCGTGTGTGTAATGTATATTCGCCTATGTTCTCCATGCAAACTGTTTAAAATCTGGAGGGCGCAGCCTAGTGGCAAGCGAAACTCGACCGTATATACACCTCAGCCAATAGAAAGTTGTTCAGCGCCTGTCCCTAACCTGTTTATATTCCCAATTTGGACTAAAAAAGTTTTTCAAGCATGTATGAATTAAAAACAAAAATAGGAATTTGGACGTTGTATTACATATGCCTTGTATCCAATGAGAAGTCGATGGACACTAGCTGTCATGGATATTACTCATAATTGACAATTTAAACCTTGACGTTATGTTATTGTGTCAGCTATCAAACGAAAATTAAGTGCGTAGGAAGTGTTTTTCCAAGTGAATTAAAAATTAACAGCTTAATTTATACGTTTAACTATTTAAAATATTTATATACGTCATAAATTTTTTAAACACTGCATATAACTTACATTCATTATCTAGTCATTAGATTGATATATTTTGAAAATAATTTATGTTAAACAGACATGGATGAAGAAATTTTAACAACTTTAAAAATTTTAATCATTGGCGAAAGTGGCGTAGGTAAATCAAGGTGAGTACAAGTGTTACAAAATTCAAAGCGTATTTATAATTAATTTTTGCAGTCTTCTGCTGCGTTTTACGGAAGATAACTTTGACCCTGAACAGACGTTAACAATCGGCGTTGATTTTAAAACGAAAAGGCTTACGGTCGATGGAAATACAGTCAAATTAGCGATATGGGATACTGCAGGTCAGGAACGGTTTCGGACGTTAACACCGTCTTATTACAGAGACGCTCAGGGAGCTATATTAGTGTATGATGTAACAAATTATGCAAGTTTCACGAAACTGGAAACATGGTTAAATGAATTAGAAACATACTCTACCAAAAGCAATATTATAAAAATGATTGTTGGCAACAAAATAGATGCTGTAAGTTGAATTAGTTTTAAAACGTTCCTTTTAATGTTGAATTTTTTTCAGGAAAGCAGAGAAGTGAGCAGGGAGGAGGGTATGAAATTTGCGAGACGACATCAAACGTTATTTATCGAAGCTAGCGCTAAAACTAAAGATGGAGTACAGTGTGCCTTTGAGGAACTAGTGCAAAAGGTAAGAGTATCAAATAAAAAATGCCTTCATTTTAAAAACCAAGGATTGTATTTGAGCTTCAAATTTTTTGATTAGATTATACAAACCCCTGGACTTTGGGAGTCGTATTCGCCCGACGGCAACTTTCATATTGGAGATAAAGATCACGCTAGCCACTCGAGTTGTGCGAGTTATTGTAGTCTGTTGTAATTTATATTTATTTTATATTAAAATCTTATTGCACCAATTTTAAAACTAATCTACCTTGAAGCTTTTATTTGTCTTGTAAAGAAAGGCGTATGTTTTTTTAACAGTGATTATAAACTAAGTAGCCTAAAAATATTGTTGGTGGATTATCTTGTACTATTTTGTTAATATATTACTTTTATTAAGGATGTGTATCTATTTGGTTTGTTTTTGGGTTTTCTGCGCAATAATAATTATTGACGATTTATTGAGTTCAAAGCAGGGACCCGAACCGTGTACCGGAACTGAACCTTTTATTTAAAACATTTCAGGCAGTTCCATTTATAAATATGCATTGTCATCATATTTTGCATTGAACCAGAACTGGAACTGAATCGTTGCCGCCGAACCGGTTACTGAAGTATTATAAAATAAAAACCGGTGGTTCGGGACGTAAACCAAAAAGTTAAAGTTTATCGAACCGGAACTGAATCGTTATTGTTTGCAGTTCAGGTCCCTAGTTCAACAACCTTTATTTTAATAATATTTATTTATGATAATACTCAGGTATATTTACATAATAAATAAAATATAAATTATATTTCAATTATCGTGACGACAGATACAGTGTCCCAAAACATATACAGGGTTCTCGTTTTTCGAGGACCACTATGGGGATCTCGTGAGCGGTACGAGTTACAACTTCGATTAAATTAGGGCAAAGTTGTATATTCAGGTTCTTAACCTCTTTAGCGTATATGACGTATATATTCGTCATGGGAAAGTCGCATCGTATTGACCATGACGAATATATTCGCAAACTACAAATTCGCGCTTATTTTCTTGGCTATGACGAGTAGGTCCGCTTGTGCATATCTATCATAACAAGTGGTGTATTGTACGCATTTGACATGAGTCGCACGTGTCTGGTCGTGTTCATTTGATCGGCAGCGTTGATGAAGCGCGGAACATCCCTTTCCTGTTGGATACGTTTATTTATTGGTAAGTAAATTTGTATTCTTATAGATATCTAATAAACTGTATTATATAATTTTAAATTGTATATTTCTTCACTTTTAGACAGCTATATTTTTAATAAAGTTTTAACCCTTTCCCACGGATTGCGTAGTAAAGCGAATGTTTTTCCCGCCTTTTTTCGAAGTGTTATTGTGCGCTATATTTTTACGTTTTCTGCAATTATTCAACATTTCTGAATACAGGAAGCTTTTCTTTAGTAAATAAAGTTGCTTGCAGCGCTTAGAAACTACACTTTTAAATTAAAAAAGTGTTTTTGCCTGACCACTAACAAACATGGTGCGTCGTGGAGATATTGATGACCTTGAATAATTACAAAATAAGTACAAGCAAGTCTAGTTTTATTAACCCACAAAATTTTATCAATTTTCGACAACTGCCGCTAAAGTGAAGTAGTTCCAATTTTAAAGTTATGCTAAATTTTCAAGTGTCTTTTTTCTTATATAAACAAAACTGTAAACTTATAAATGACGAAACAAACTTTTGCCTATATTTTAACCGTACCTCAACTTTTTATCACTTTAAAAGCATAAATAATTCGACTTTAATGATTTCTTATTGTTTATCTATCACATTCAATGCGATTCCAAAAAAAAAAGTCATACATATTTCATTTATATTTTTACCTATCAACCTATCATAGCAGCTACGCTTTCAATAATTTTTGAACATAAACAATTCATTTAACAATTTATCATCAAGTAACATAACATTTATTGTTTGTTTTGATCTAAAAACTTTCGCAATAACTCATTTTTTTCTTTTTGCAATTCTTTTCTCCATACATAAAACACAAAACAAGATATAAAATAAACTACTGTAAGTTCAAACACGCTTCGCTCACTATTTGCTCCGTAAAGTAGCGGATACAAACTGCGCTCCCAAACATGGCGACCGTTACCCAACTGTTGTGAAGTAGCGGGAAAGTAGCGGTTGTTGCCAGGCAACGTTTTCGGAGCAGCTCCGTAACTGTTACGTCGGCTGAACGCGACTAATGAGAATTCGGATACTGATGATTGGAGTTTATCAGAGGAATTAGAAGATAGCGGAGACGACAGTGACTTAGATTCAGAACGTGAATCTGAAAATGAGCCTGATCAAATAAATGCACCTATTGATGCACCTTGGGCATAAAATGGATGGACAAAAAAGAAATAATTATGGCCAGTTCTATACATGATGAATCAAGAGAATCGGTAACATCAAAAGGAGGAAATTTGGTAGAAAAGCCTTCAGTTGTATTGGACTATAACTCAAAGATGGGCGGTGTCGATTTGAGTGATAATCATTTACACTTTTATGCAACTTCAAGAAATAGACTTAAAAAATATTACATGAAGATTTTTCGCCATTTTCTTGATTTGTCTGTTCTAAACAGTTACAAAATTTATCGACACCTTGGAGGAAAAAAAAATAGATTGAATTTTCATTTGGATCTTGGCGAGAGCATTGTGGAAAAATACGCTGAAAAAATGGAGAATGCTGAACGACGCTCAAAAACACCTAAACCATCTAGGCTTTTAGAACGACATTTTCCTGATATTATACCACCGAGTCAAAAAAAACAAAAACCGACAAGACGATGCATTGTGTGCTACGAAAACGGCATACGAAAAGAGTCCAGATATTGGTGCCAAGACTGTGCAGCTGGCCTTTGCCCAGCGCCATGTTTTAGGACATATACCAAAGATTAAGCAATAATGTTTGAGCATCTGGAGGTCCATCTTGAGACCGTTTTCTCATCGTTTTCGACAGTTCTGTAATTAAGTGAAGTATTTAATGAAAATGAATGTTTTTGTAGGACGAAATTATCTATTTCTTGTAAGCAAGTTGTTATATTAAGCTTTTAAAAATTATAGTTTATTTTGCCAAATTTGTTTATTTTATATTTGCCGTTTCAACTAAATATTTTTTTTTGTTATATTATTTTAGAATGTTCATTTTATATTTGATTATTATTTATTATATTATTATAACAACAACAATAAAACATCGAAAAGCTCAAAATTTCATTTAATTTTACGGGCCAAAATTGAATAATATAGAAACAAAAGGTAACAAAACAGTTGAATAGCTTTTAGAAACACATATGAATTGATTAGTTGAATAAATAAAAATATATTAATAAAGTATAAATCACATAATGGATATGACGTCAAATTTTTTCCGTAATGGCAATGACGTATATACTCGCTCGCGTCAAAAGTAACGTGCCAGCGAGAAGCGCATTTCTCAAATCGGCTCGTGCCGTTAGAGAGGTTAATAATTTGAAGCAAACAGAACTTATCTAGCTTTTTAGTTTTTGAGATATAGAAAAAAAAGTAAAAAAGTGGATTTTTGTTTTTTGCCCGTAACTGCTTCATTTGATCTCGAATTTCATTTCTGTAAAAACTTTGTTATGGCCACTTTTTGCAAGGAATCAAAATCCCCACTTATATTTTCCGTGCGACATTTCATTTTTTTAAATCATCATCTGGTCAATTTTTTCTTATAGACGCTATATCTGATTTTAACGCCAATTTGTAGAGCATTTTTTTCTGAATTCGACATTGTATAACACTAGGCACTTTTTTGAAACAATATTGTTGTTAAAAATGGCAAAACCAAATATTTTATTTAAAACAAATCCTAATCGGCATGGTAAATAATTGTCTTTGTCTCTTTTTTCTTGGAAGCACGTAAGTAAACCGGATGAAATTACTATTAAAGGGATTTAATTAAAAAAATAGGTATTAATAAACAAAAAAAAACGAGTTATGCCTTTTATCTGCGTTAATGACTTCTAGTAAGCAAAAAGCGTAAACAGATTTCTGGACGTTTTTTGTAAACTATGAACACTTATATTATTTGATTGCGAAAATTTTGTTACAAATAATTGTATGCCAAATAAGGATTAAATACACCTTTTTAGAGAAATGTATTACTCAACTGAAAAAAATATTCTAAAAATATTTACTAATAAGTGAACACTATTAATGCATTCCTGACATATTTATTATTACCTATTTTTTTAATTAAATCCCTTTAATAGTAATTTCATCCGGTTTACTTACGTGCTTCCAAGGAAAAGGGACAAAGGCAATTATTCACCATACCTATTAGAATTTGTTTTAAATAAAATATTTGTTTTTGCTATTTTTAACAAAAATTGTTTCAAAAATGTGCCAAGTGTTATACATTGTCGAATTTAGAATAAAATGCTCTACAAATTGGCGTTAAAATCAGATATTGCGTCCATAAGAAAAAAGTGACCTGATAATGGTTTAAAAAAAACGAAACGTCGCACGTAAAATATAAATGGGGATTTTGATTTCTTGCAAAAAGTGGCCATAACAAAGTTTTTACAGAAATAAAATTCGACATCAAATGAAACAGTTACGGGCAAAAAACAAAAATCCACTTTTTTACTTTTTTCCCTATATCTCAAAAACTAAAAGAGCTAGATAAGTTCTGTTTGCGTCAAATTATTAAGCATCTGAATATACAACTTTGCCCTAATTTAACCGAAGTCGTAACTCTTACCGTTTATGAGATCCCCATAGTGGCCCTCCGAAAAACGAGAACCCTGTATATTATACAAGATGATTTACCCGGCGTTGCACGGACGATTACAATTTTAATTACCTACTTTTTTAACTTGAATAAGCCCAATAATTCCAAATTATACACAAATGACATACTCTGATCAATCATCTTTTCATTTTCTTATAATTCATTAAAAAATAATTATTTATTGCTTAAAAATTGAATAATAACTCAAATTTATTTTCTTTCGTCTTGTTTCAATTAAAAATGTACTAATAAAAATAATGCTTCATGTACATTTATTACTAATTGTATACAAAACAATCTTTACTTGAGAAATACACCGCGCCGTATAGTGTTTTGACCAGGTATTTGCCGACGTAAGATCGAATCTCGTCCAAGTGTTTTTTTTTTTTTTAAATTGGTAATATGTGCTTGTACTTAAAGTTTGGCGTTAGATCTGCAAGGTCCTAAATAGTAACTGTGCAAAATTTGGTCCCGATCGGTCAACGGACCTAGGATTCTATAGCGAACAAACAAACAAACACACAAACAAGCTCTTTTATATATACAGGGTGTCCCAGATTACATTTCCAGCATGGGGATCTCGCTTATTATAAGAGATAGAGGTTTGTTTAAATTAGATGAATTATTCCTTGGTATGAGAGGAGCAACAATCAATTTTTAAAAGTACAAAATTCCTCGTGCTTCAGATGTTATAGCAAAAAATATGAAAATGTCGAATTTCTTTTTTCTCTCATAACTTTTTTGTCTTAATCATTAGAACAATTTTATTTGTACTTTCTTAAGGCACTTTTTAATGGAGAATTTGACTATTATTTTAGATTATTTTTAACACCTACCATTTTCGAGATCATACCCCGAACTTCATTTTTTTTTATGGGCCGCGAAGTTGGCTATGGAATAGTTGAATATGCTTTTTTTTTTTCTTTAAAATGAGATATTTCTTGCTACATTTATTTTTATAAATAAGTCACAAAATCAAGAAAAATCGTATTTTACCCAACACTTATCAAGTTATCCATGAAAATAAAAACAAAAAACAACTAATTAAATGTCAAATGACAGTTACCGTTTGTCTGCGCTATCATTTATTAGAATTTTACATCATTGTTTTGTAATTCGATAGTCTTTGTAGTAATTGTTATAATGATGGCAACATTTAAAAATAGCGATTAATTTGACATCTTAAGATGCTACATTCTTTGCCATAAAAACTGTGAAGAAGCTAAGCGAATATAATTAGAGCTATATCCCGAGAAAAGGCAACGAAGGATGCGTAATTACAAAAATTTGGAAATAAATTTAAAAATGTATGGTTTTTTCGACAAACCAACCAAAAATCCAAAACAAATCAATAATTAATTAGAATTATTTATTTTACACACTTTCTATTATAAATAATGTGGCATTTCAACATACAAAATTTTTAATTAGTTGTAAATGTGCCCATAATTATATGATAACAAATTTGCTACAAAGACTATCGAATTACACAACAATACTATAAAATTCTAATAAATGATACAGCAGACAAATGGTAACTGTCATTTGACACATAATTAGTTGTTTTTTGTTTTTATTATTATAGATAGCTTGATAAGTGATAGGTAAAATACGATTTTTCTTGATTTTGTGACTATTTATAAAAATAAACGTAGCAAGTAATATCTCATTTTAAAGAGAAAAAAAAAGCACATTCAACTATTCCATAGCCAACTTTGCGGCCCATAAGGAAAAATGAAGTTAGGGGTAATATCTCGAAAATGGTAGGTGTTAAAAATAATCTAAAATAATAGTCAAATTCTCCATTAAAAAGTGCCTTAAGAAAGTACAAATAAAATTGTTCTAATGATTAAGACAAAAAAGTTATGAGAGAAAAAAGAAATTCGACATTTTCATATTTTTTTCTATAACATCTGAAGCACGAGGAATTTTGTACTTTTAAAAATTGATTGTCGCTCCTCTCATACCAAGGAATAATTCATCTAATTTAAACAAACCTGTATCTCTTATAATAAGCGAGATCCCCATGCTGGAAATGTAATCTGGGACACCCTGTATAGATTATATTATCCAGTAACCTCTTCTACCAGCGGTGTCAAGGTGATGAATTTTTTCCAAACATTCCTATCTGCCGCTGTTGTCCTCGCTTGGTTCCATGTTGTCTTTTTTTTTAGAATGTTCGCTATCACGTTCCATTTCTTTCTTGGACGTTCGCGTCTTTTACTATTTCCAGTTACCATATCCCACATCACTTTTGCCGTACTTTCTTCTTTCATTCTTGTGAGATGCCCGAACCATCTGAGTTGTTGGGTTTTGGATTTTTATCAACACACTTTTAATTTTTAAATTCTTTATCGCTTCACTTTTTATTTTATCCATTCTTGACATGCCCTCAATTTTTCTTAGTATTTTCATTTCACACGCTATTCTACTTTGTATGCGATCCGTTAAAACCCATGACTCACATCCATACATAAGCATGGGGACAAGTACTCTTTCAGACTCCCAAAACATTAAATGCAAAAAGAATTGTATTTTCTTTCTTCAATATTTAAAAAAGCATTTGTGTAGATGTAGAGAAGTTTTTTAACATCTTGTTTGAATTATAAATTATTTATTTATCTGATTCATCGAACTCTGGGCTGTCTACAGAAATTAACACGGCAGTTTCTCGACATTCCATATCATTTTTCTTTTCTGGTAAAAACTCCGGTTTATTAAGCGAAAATATCTTCAACTGTTCGTTCTTTTCAACCATCACAGATTGTAAAGTAACCGACCGTGTTAAAGAACCGTAACTCGGCAAGGCGTAATGTGGGATCGTTTCCGATTGTAAAATATCTTGCTCCGATTCAATCGCATATAACAATTGAGAATTTTCAACTATTATTACATTCTGAAAATCCTGATCGAAATTATTAATATTCTCCTGATGGTTCATGATATCGGTTGTATTTTTCATTTTGTGCTGCTGTCGAACGTGTCTCGTTAATCCGCTAGAGCTCGTGAAACTTTTCTTACACTGGGGGCACTTGTACGGACGTTCTCCTGTATGGGATCGTACATGAATCTTGAGTTGAGTGCTCGTGCTAAACGTGCTCTTACAAATCTGTAAAAAATTTTGAATTTAAGTTGGTGATAATACGGAAAATAATAATCAGTACCTCGCAAGCATGTGGTTTCAGTCCTAGGTGCAGTTTCATGTGTTTGTTAAGATTGTTCGACCGGTTGAAGAGTTTGCCGCATTTTGTGCACGCGTGGGGTTTCTGTCCCGTATGCATCATGGTGTGAATGTTCAGGTCTTTCGACGTCGTGAACCCACGTTTGCAGACATCGCATGAAAATGGCTTCACCGCCATGTGGGACATCATATGGACTTTAAGATGGCCGTTTGATGTGAAACTAAAACAAAATAAACAGTAAAATTCCTAATTAATTTTAGCTACGACGAATTATTTAATACAATTAATAGCTTTGTTACTGATTAATACAAAAAATTGTTTGCGGTCATCATCTCTTTCCTTTCAAATAGCGCACGATTTAATATACAATAGACTCCCGTATAACGCGGTTAATACGTTACGCGTTGTATGAATTCGCGTATGGGCGGGCGAGCGCCCCCTAGGGGAGATGAGTGGTAGAATAATGTTTGAAAGACTCTATAGCAGAATCATCCTCCGGATCCGAATTTTAGATGCTCAAAGTAGTGCAGTGTTGCCAAAATAAAGAAAAACGTAATTTTATGAAATTTGAAAAATATGCATTTTTATTTTTTTTTATGTGTAAAACTTAATAACTTTCTTATTTATTATCGTATCTCGGCGATTTTTTCACTAAATTATTCTCTTTGATTAGCTAAATCGCACTGTGTAAAACAATTATTCTTCACGAGATTTTATAACTCTGTAAAATAAGTTTAAAGCGCAACCTCGTACATTTTGGAAAGCACGTGCAGAGTAAAATGTCACATGAGAAAACTTTTTTATTTTTATAATTAGGTCACTACTATATCGAGACGAAATTGTAACTAGATAATAACGAAGTTTTTGCAACAAACAGAACTTATATGTCCCTAACGGTTTAAAAGATACGCCCTTTTAAATAAATATCATTTTTTAATGAAAACTATGATAAATTAAGTTGCCAGTTAAAGGGTTAACAAAAAATTTAAATTTAAGGAAATTCTTAACCTTTTCTGCAGAAATTAAAGAAAGGTGAAAAAAGCATTTAACGAAGAAAAATAAACTATAATACAGGGTGTGTTTAAATTGGCGGAAGCGCTACACGTGACGATGTTCTTCGTAAAATTCTAAGTCGAAAATCTTGATACAAAAATGTTGTACCATGCTTCCTATGGCCTCAGAAACCATTTAAAGAAAAAAAATTTGGCAACATTGCATACATTGATTTGCGTTTGGACCAGGGCTGTGGAGTCGGAGTTTAGGAGGAATTTCTGGTCAGTGAAGTCGGAGTCGGAGTCGGAAAAAATGTACCGACTCCGACTCCGGGTACAACAAAAAATTGCGGGGTGGTCCTTTGCCGCAAAATTTAAACTCAAATTTTAAATAATTTTTTCATATTTCTTTTTTTTTTCTTATATTCCACACCATAAAATGTCTTGGTATTTAATTTTGTCGGAGTTGGGGTCGGAGTCGGAGTCGAACTACTAAAATTATCAGGAGTCGGAGTCGAAGTCGACTTTTTTTTTACCGACTCCGCTGCCCTGGTTTGGACATTTTTTTATCAACAATTTTTACTTAGGTATTTACAATTTTTGTTCGAACTGAAAGCCTTCAGTTCGTAAACATAGCTGCAAACTTTTGGGTATCGTAAAACATAAACTAGAAATAATTACGAGAAAAACAGAGATGACAGCTAATGACAATGTTGCCATATGTATTATTTTCATTCAGATCAGTGATTTACATATTTTCAACACCAATTTTTGAAAGGAAGAACACAATATCTTGTAAAAAATACTATTTGAAATTTATTTTTATTCCAAATTGCAGCTTTTTCATTTGCAAGTATTAAATAATAACGGTTATTAAAGGACTAAATGTCAAAACTTTGAGGACCTCTTGCAGACACAGCAAGCATGGTACATTTTTATATAAAGATTTTCGACATAGAATTTTACGAAGAACATCGCCACATGTAGCGCTTCCGCCAATTTTTACACACCCTGTATAGTAAAATTAAAAAAAAAATGTTAGCCATTTATGGAAAAAAAATTCAAAATTTTTAATTTTTCAAATAATTTCGTAATTTTAAGAGGTAAAAAAAATAGTTTTTTTTTTGGATCTCGACATAAGCCTACAATCCTAGATAAACATCTATTAACGTTTTCGTGTAATTTTGCATTAACATTAACATTACAACTTAAACCACTGTATATTAGTTATTACCTATTTGAAAAATCAACAAATTGCACGCATTTTGTAATATATTTTTTATGGCTTTACAGATAACTAATGTCAAAAAAAAATTAAAGTCTGGCACCTGCACACTTAATACACGGGCGTCAACACGAAAATAGTCAAAACGGGTACAGGGGACCTTTAAACGTGTAAATGCGTCGAAATCTGAAATTTGAAAATTTTCGCAATCGCAATACATACTTTGATCACACGTATGGCGAAAGTAAAAGTAAAACAAAATAAATCCTTAGCGGTGGACATAACCACATAACAAGCTATGTATGTAAAAAATATATAGCGCGTTGTACGAGAACCGCGTTGTATGAAAAAGCCGTCGCAATATCTTTAGCGCGTTGTAGGAACTCACGTTATACGGGAGTCTACTGTATTTGTTTTTGTAAGTGGTCTGTAAACAAAAGACAGTTTATTATCGTGATGTATAAAAACAAACGCACCATTTTTGACATGTCTTGCACTTCGCGGGTTTCTCCCCTGTATGGCATCGGCGATGTACTAAACGCATGTAAGATGTACGGAATTTTTTATCGCACAGGTCACAGGCATAAGGGCGCTCCCCTGTATGTTTTCTGAAATGTGTTGTTAGATCGGAACTGGTCTTGAAACTCTGCCCTGTAACCCAATATATTTTGAATATCTCGAATCATTTCTTTCTAGCTGTTTTGGTTTAATTAAACCATAACTAACCACAATTTGAGCAGAGATAGGGCCTTTCTCCTGTGTGTTTGCGAACGTGAACACTCAACCCTGCGTGGGCTGCAAATCGCATGGGACAGTAAGGACACTCCAGTGGTTTATCGCCTGAGTGAACACGCATATGAACGTGTAAGGTACTAGCAGCAGTGAATCTACAACAAAATTGGTGAATATGTCTTTAGGTGTCTCATGGAATTGTCTGACTAACCCCTTTCCACAAACTGAACACAAATGTGATTTCTCTCCACTGTGGCAACGTTTGTGTTTCTTCAAACTGTCGCTGGTAGGAAAACATTTGGAGCACTCAACACACTTGAATAAACGAACTCCAGTATGTATGTAACTGTGTACTTCTAAGCCACCAAACGTCACAAAAGCTTTAGGACAAAATTCACAAATAAAACGCTTGTCTCCTGAAAGCAAAAATAATTTAAAATCACTAAGGATTTAAGTACTTTACGAAGACATTAAATATATTATAAAATAATTCCTCGTTTTCTATTGCATTACCTTTATGTCTTTTCATATGGATCGCTAACGAGCTGGCCTGTGTAAAACTTTTCCCACATAAATAACAAATAGGTTTTCTCCTTGAATCTATTTCGTTTTCATTATTGCCATCGAGACTCTGTGATTTAACTTGCAATAATTTGTCATTTTCATTCGCATGTTGCACGTTAGTTTTATGTTTATTTTTAAGATGTGTGGTTCTATGAATTTTACAACCAGTTGCACTCTTAAATCTACTATTACAAAACGAACAAGTAAATGAAACAGATTTTTTGCTCGTTTTGTTAATTTCAGGTAATGGTTTATTTAGTAGTGTTTTGTGGTCGTTTTCAGTCGGTTTTACATTTTGTATTAAGTCATTTAAGCTACTGAAATAATTTTTAAGTAAGTTATTTGTTTTGTGGCACTGCTTCTTAAAATGGTAAGCATTATTCAGTTTTTCTAAGCACATTTGGCAGAGAAGACTGGAAAGCCCGTCGTTATGGGAAACCTTAAACAACACCATTTGTGATTGACTGTACATTAAGAAAATAGTTTGCTTACTTGTACATTGGTGCAGTCAGTAAATATATCGGCAAGATTTTCATCAAACAAATTGTACATAGTAGCATCGTTTGGCTGCAGCATACACGAACGACAGACATTTAAAAAATTCTCTGGATGGTTACTCATCATCAGCAATGTTTATTCACTATTTACTTGCTTAAAAAATATTAATAATTTGATAAACAGTATTTTTCTCTAGTTTCCTATTACTTTTTTTTTGAGGTTATTAAGCATTTCTAGCACAATATCAGATTTAATAATTTGCCCTTGAGAAAATTTTAAAACAACACAAATGTCCTTACTTTATTTTTAAGGATAATTGCACTAAATTTCCTTAAACCGTTTAGTTGAAGATTAAAACGTTACTGTTTCCTTAAATTATATTTTTTATATAACATTTGGAACGATTGCATTTTCGATGTAACGTTTGACATTGACATCTTCTATGAATTGTCAAACGATATTTGTGAGGTGTTATTGGCATGGGCGACCCAACTTTAAAATTATTCAGTTCTGAGGATTTTATACCTGATAAATGTAATGTATATATATATATTTTTAAATTAATGTATGTTAGTAAACAAGTACGGTGTATTTTTTAAAAATATATTATTGACATACTGTTCTGTTTGTAGATGTCCGAGAACTCTCACAAAGTTGTGTTGGTGGCCCAGAATTAATAAGATTACGAAAGAAAATTCAAACTTTATCAGAGGAAACAAGCAACAACCTTAAGAAAAATGTATATCAAAATTATATGCAGTTTATCGATACTGCAAAAGAAATATCACGTATCCTTTAACCTTTCAGGGCTAACGTTTTTAATTTGAACATAAAGGCTAACGTCGGTCTCACAGACCGAAAATAAAATATAACAGAAAAATATGTTTTTTAAATAATTTTAATCTGAAATTTGTAAGACATGTAGTAGACTATATATAAAAACAATTTAAATTTAAAAAAAAATTATTTCGCTCGTTTTTTACAAAAAAAAAAAAACCCCTACAAAAACGTATACATATTTTTTAAATGAAACAAAAACAAACAAAAAATTTAAAAAATAAAGAAAAACCATCTGAAATAGGTTATTTACATTAAAAACTAAGTAAAATTCAGGTTTAGCACAAAAAAGTATTTATAGTATAACGTAACTTTTCACTATAAAAAGAACTATATATTTGCAGAGCATTCTACACATAATATGCCTTTTATGTATTCCATACACATAAACTTATTGCATATATAGCACTTATATTTGGTTTTTCTACTTTTTTTTACTACTGCAGTAAAAGCAGCGTCCATGTGCCTGTTCATTACTTGAAACATTCAGTGTTATTTAAAAAATTTCTTGAAGGCGTCCTGGGTAAATATTTTGCAAGTGCTCTGTGTCTTGCATGTGGCTTAAGTAACTCCATACCTAGTGTCTCTAAAACAATTATTCAAAAAGTCTGCAAGTAATTTTGTTATTGTTCGTAATCGATTTTTACACTAATAGGATAATTATTACTTAAAATAAAACACTAAACCAGCAGCTCCATTACCTTTACTTTAATTACACCAAGGCTAACGTCGGTCTCTGAGACCGAAATTTGATGTAGTTAAAAAACTATACACGCATTTCTGCTGCCGTTTTGGCACAAGCAACATCTACATATAATATGAAGCTACTGAACGACCGAGCACGATATTCGAATCCATCTGTCATTTATCAGAATAATTCGGTTCCGTCGGTCTCTGAGACCGCACGTTAGCTCTTAAAGGTTAAATACACTCCACATAACAAATCTTATTCAGTGTTTGCCCCTTAACGGTGTCAAAGATTTGGAGAGTGAAATGTACCAGTTATCTCATTTACTTTCTGAACAAAGGGCTTTACTAACTTCGCTGTCGAGTACATCGATATTGAATGATGAAACTCCAATTGTACAAGAAATGGACAATAGTAAAAAAGACACTGGGGAACGTGAAGAAGAAAGGAGGCATAAATTAGCCACAATATTAGAGAAAGTTGAAGGGTGTAGCGTAAGTTGCGTTATAATAACAGCTTATTAACTTAGTTCACTATTATACTCTTAATCTAGGGGTTATTAGATGTACCAGGGCGATCATTGCTTCATGAAGGTGTCTTGTTAGAACTCGATGCTATAGAAAGTACACCAGTTAAAAGAATTCATGGATATTTGTTTTCTGATGGACTGATGTTAGCAGCATGGAATGCGGACAGGTGAATACTGTTTTGAAAACGATTAACTGCATAACTAAATGAAAATTTTGTCTAGGCGAGGTCCAACTCGATACAAATTTGAAGTCTTTTACGAAATGGGCAGTTTAGCCGTAGTTAACGTCCGAGATTTAGGAAATATAAAATATGCTTTCAAGTTACTTGCATTTCCCGACACCAGAGTTTTTCAGAGTACATCCAGTGCTGCTAAAGTAAGTTTACAAGTATTTTTTAATTATCCGTACCGTTGAAGTGTTTGTTTGTTGTTTTAAAAATTAATTGATTGCTTCATTTCTTTCAAACTTTCAGAAAGAGTGGCTGGAAAAGTTTGATCAAGCCAAAAAGGCAAGATTAGCCCAAGACCAAATCAAACGAGAATCTATATGTGAAAAGTCTCCCTCAAGAGCTGTTTCTATCGACTCGCCTAGCTTAAATCGTGAGTAATGCTTTTTATATCTATAAAATCTTTTTCATTAATAATTTAAAGAGTTTTTTATTAATTTGCTTTTGTTGATTGAGCAGCTATATTTGAAAAATGAAACCGCAGATAAATAAAATATTTCTTATTTTGTAGCTTTTGATGAAGAAGAAGAAGTTAACTTGCATCCCGAGTGGTTACTAGAAGTTTCCGAGGAACTGGATGTGGCAGTCGCTCAACGACATTTTGAAGATGCTTTAATGTTACTGCAAAAAGCCAAAGACTACATTGCTCAGTACGAATCTCCCAAAGGAGAACAGCCGGACCACGTGCTCATAGAGATGAAACGAAAGGTAAGAAAATTACAATTATTCTGCTTTGTTGTCATCTTATATTATGCGATTTTTAGTTTTAATTTAAGCCAAAGTATTGTGTCCCTTTTAATATATTTTTATAACGACCTTTCACACATTTTTGCATGTCTGCGATGACCAATGTTTGTTCATTTTTTTAGGTGGAACAAAAACATGTGGCTGTAACCGAAGTATTAATGAAGGAACTGGAAGTAAGCCCCGACAAATCTTTACAGGGTGGCTTGCGAGCAGCGCGGAGAGCCGTAAAGCTTTTGATCCAGTTGGGCAGATCGACACAGGTATTTAAATTTATTTTCATCCATCGTGAATAAAAATCATGATTAAAAAAAAAAAAGAAGATTTATTTGATTTAAATCAAATATAACATACATATTATCGAATTTAGTGACATATTCACATGCTATTTCTGTTTTGTGCTAATATATTTAATAACCAATATATTTAATTCAATGGTGAATTTTTGTTAAAATAAATAATAAAATATAATGATTAAGAATTTTGAAAAAATCAGTGCTAAATGGTGATGTTTAATTAATTATATACAGGGTGAGTCATTAGTGCGAGATCGGTCCATTGTGGCTAGACGGCTTGAGATATAAAGTTGATTCAAACGGCATTTTATACAGTGTTTTCTTCCGAACACGACAAAAATATTTTCAAATATACAGGGTGAGTCACCTCTCTGGAACCAATAGCAACTTTTATATTTCAAATACAACACCCCATTTTTTATTTAATATTTTTGACCGCCTTAATTTTAGCTTTGCATCAATATAAAACACTAAAGGTTTTTATACGGCGTTGTCAAAAACAAAATTGATTTTCAAAATTTTTCAAGGTTTTAAGTCTTTATTTAAAAAATTCTCCTGAAGTTATTTCGAAGTACAGGGTGGGCAAATTTCGATGTTTTAATAGGGAATCTCGATAACAATAAGAGGTATAGGAAAACGGACCCCGCTTCCTCGATCTCTTTTATCGAGAAAAAGTTAATGGTGAGAACTAAAATTGGTTATCGTCTTTTGTTTTCGAGTTATTGGCGATAACTCGAATTTTTGACTTTTCGTTTTATGACCATATCTCACTTCTATAGGCACTTTTTTGATAAGAATGCGGTGGCATAGACAATTTTTCAAAAAATAAAAACGAAATTCGAGTTGTGACATGAAGTTGTATTTTTTTAAATGGAACCTTTAGTTGGCTATGACTTATTTAAATTTCTTATTTTTTTGTCATTCAAAATATATAAGGTTTGATGTATTTATTTTTAATAATACGCAAGTTGCAAAAGTTTTATAATTTTTTTTTAAACAAAATTATAGTAGGCTGTTAAACCAAAAACAAAACAAGGTGTATAACCTTTTAAAACTTATTTGGTACAAGTTACGAAGGTTTTGTAATTTGTTGTTGTGATAAACATTACAAATATTTGAAAATAAGATAAACTACAATAAACTACATTACTGCAGATTCCGACTTTATCGATGTTTCCTTATTTTTATATATTTATAATGTTTATCACACAAATTACAAACCTT
This sequence comes from Elmis aenea, assembly GCA_947652605.1. NCBI lineage: Eukaryota > Metazoa > Arthropoda > Insecta > Coleoptera > Elmidae > Elmis > Elmis aenea. Next base: position 18,618,365 of record OX393580.1, on the reverse strand, counting down.
CGTTACTTGCACCAAATGAGTTTTAAAAGGTTTTACACCTTGTTTTGTTTTTGTTTTCACAGCCTACTATAATTTTGTTTAAAAAAAAACTAAAAAACCTTCGTAACTTGCGTATTATTTAGGGTGTCCATATTTCCACAAGGCCTAACCGGGACACACGACAAAAAAAAAACTTCATTGGAGATTACTGTATACAGGGTGTGTATAAATTGGCGGTAGCGCTACACGTGACGATGTTATTCGTAAAATTGCAAGTAAAAAATCTTAATACAAAAATGTTGTACCATGCTTCCTATGGCCTCAGGAACCATTTAAAGAAAAAAAATGGCAACATAGCATACAGTTATTTGCATTTGGACATTTTTTTTTCAGCAATTTTTACTTAGGTATTTACAATTTTTGTTCGAACTGAAAGCCTTCAGTTCGTAAACATAGCTGCAAACTTTTGGGTATCGTAAAACACAAACTAGAAATAATTACGAGAAAAACAGAGATGACAGCTAATGACAATGTTGCCATGTGTATTATTTTCATTCAAATCAGTGATTTACATATTTTCAACACCAATTTTTGAAAGGAAGAACACAATATCTAGGAAAAAATACTATTCGAAATTTATTTATATTCCAAATTGCAGCTTTTTCATTTGCAAGTATTAAATAATAAAGCTTATTAAAGGACTAAATGTCAAAACTTTGAGGACCTCTTGCAGACACAGCAAGCATGGTACAACATTTTCGACTTGGAATTTTACGAAGAACATCGCCACGTGTAGCGCTTCCGCCAATTTTTACACACCCTGTATTTCAGTATGAATTATGAAATAAAAAAATCACAAAATGACAGTTAGAAAATAATACGCATGCTTTAGATCAGTTTCTGTTTCACAGCCTCGATCTTTATCGCGCCTCACGCAACGTGCAAAATGAAAAATTGCATACTTATAAGGTGCTGATAATGAGTGGTTAACATTACCGGGACAATTAGCTGTTCCGAAAAAATATATCGGGACACCGGGACAGGAGAGATAAAACCGGGACAAATCCGGGAAAACCGGGACGTATGGACACCCTAGTATTATTGAAAATAAATACATCAACCCTTACATATTTGGAATGACAAAAAAAAAGGAATTTAAATAAGTCATAGCCAACTATGGGTTCTATTTAAAAAAATACAACTTTACGTCACAACTTGAATTTCGGAATTTATTTTTTTAAATTGTCTACGCCACTGCATTTTTATTAAAAAAGTGCCTGTAGAACGTCAAAATTATTTTTGTTTATTTTCATAAACAAGCGAAATATAGTCATAAAACGAAAAGTCGAAAAATCAAGCTATCGGCGATAACTCGAAAAATCGAGCTATCGGCGATAACTCGAAAACAAAAGAAGATAACTAATTTTAGTTTTCACCATTAACTTTTTCTCAAAAAAGAGATCGAGGTTGCGCGGTCCGTTTTTTCATACCTCTTATAGTTACCGAGATTCCCTATGAAAACATCGAAATTTGCCCACCCTGTACAGAGTTGTAATTTGGTATGGACATGCAGAAAACATTGCTCTATTCGCTCGATATGAAAAAATTTGAATCACGCATACAGGGGTGTTCATAAATAGGTAGCAACTTCCATGATTTTCAAAAGCTCATAACTCGATTTTTTCAAATGCAAACTCCCCTATATTTTTTTATGTCATCGAATTCGTCTTTAAGAGAGCATTTTTTGTTGAGTATGTCCTATACCCAAAACTAAACTTTTCGAGATATTCAACATTTTTCTTCAAATCATTATTGAAGCAAATAGAGTGCCGTGGAAATCGAAAAAACTGACTGTTCACTTCGCTAACGTCAAGAACTTGTCATTTATTTCTTGAAATATTGCGTTTCCACAATGAATTTTACTTTATAAGAGCAAATTGATATGGTTTATTCACCATTTCGTGTATTTAATTACTAATACATAGTAATAAAATTTTGTTTTATTATAAATATTATATTGTACTCATATAATCAGTGATTTAAATTGATGATTTATAAAAAAATCATTTGATTTAAATCCATGTTTTTTTTTTTTTTAATCACTTGATTTAAATCTGCTTAACCCTGTTTTCATCCATTAAATTAAGAACTATCCTGTGCTGTACGAATAGGGGGTGCACCTAATTTTCCAATATAGTAGGTGCACCGAATTCTGCAATATATGGTGTATTTTCCCCAGTATAGGGGGTGCACCGAATTCCCAAATATGGGGAGGCACCAAAGTTGGGGGAAAAAGCTTAGCATTGCAATTCCGTTTGCCCTGGGCTCTGTAAGTGTTTCTGCACGGCCTTGATTTAATTTTTTTACAGGCGTGCGAACTGTTTCTAAAATTATGCAGTAGCATGATGCGTACGCAGTGTAAAAGAGTAAAACGAGAAGGATCGACGTCGGTGTACATACGACATTTATCGAGCGTCGTTTTTACGAACATGTGCCACATGACCGAAGAATTCTTGAGGGCCTTTCCGGACTCGCCAAGTTGCGCTTCTGGTAATTCAACAAATTAACGTCAATCACCGAAAATTATTACAGTTCCTATTTTTTTGTAGCTTTTGTAGTGTGGGCTAGCGGGGAACTAAGTTTTTTCACAAACCATTTCACAAAGCAAGTTTTTATAAGCCAGACGTCGCTCTCCACGTTAACGGAATGCGTCGAATTAGCACGAACGCAGTGCGAAAGGGTGCGTTAACTTCAAATGTTTCGTGCATCTTTTAGAATTTTTTTTTGCAGCTTTGCACGTACGGCATCGACATCTGTTACCAGCTGGACGGGGCTCTGCGATCGCCGTTGATACGAGCGTTAAAAGATGCAAAAGACAAACTCTTGGATGCCGTTAAGCTGCGCTCACTGGAAGACAAGTGGATTCCGACGAATCTTAGATCTAAATCAGGCCTAGCTCGATGTTTACAAGAACACGCCAATGTGGGCCTGAATTTAGAGAGCTACGTCACAGGTAAGCGACACTTTCGGCCCAGAAAATCGTCGTTAAATTAACGTCGTATATTAATTAATTTCAGGGGACTGTTGGCTGCAGCTTACGAGCAATACTATAGGATTTACCAAGTTGTATTTGTCGCTATTAGACGATTGCATGAAATTGCAGACTCCAGAACTTTTATACTCGATTAATGAAACTCTTCACGATATTTTCTTAGCCCAAATACGGTATGTCGAGCAGTCTTTGAGGAATGAAAAACAGCAGGAAGTGAGTATATGACTGTTGTATTAATTTTATGTGTAAAATCCCCAGACGAGTGAATTTTGGGCCTAGAATATGTGACACCCTGTACTATTTTATTATTATCAACTTCTCTTTTAAAGACATTATACAGGGTGAGTCACGACGGACGCCATGGAGTTTTAGGGCGAAACGGTTCATATTTTTAAACTTCTGTCGCGGTTAGATTGTGTAAGTCAATAAGGGCTACATTTTAAAAATATCAAACATACAGGGTGCTCCAAAAAAGAGTGGCATATCAAAGTTATACTTTTTCTTATGGAACACCCTGTATATTATTGCATTTTTGGATTTCTCTTTAAATTTACCTCAACAAATGTATATTTTGTAATCTCAAAAGGTTATATGGGTCTAAAGTCAACCGTTTTCCTGAAAATTACATTTTCATGAAAATACAGTACTTTCAAAAATTTTCAACATTTAAAAACTTTGAGAAGGCTGAAGAAATTCTCTTGGAGATTAGATTGACAATAGATTATGTAACACTTTGCACCACCTACATTTTTAAAATATTATACAGGGCATTTTTTACGCTTGGTCAAACTTGTGAAACTTTAAACATCGATTACTCAGTTTTTTTAAATACAACACTATATTTTTTTACACCGTCTTATAGAAAATTTAATTCTCTTTCGAAAACACACAGGCTGTTTTTTACCTAAAATTGATATTTTCCCAGATGCCACGATTTTATTGATTATTATTAGGGCAAAAAAAATATTTTCGAGTAGGCTATGAAGGAAGACAGCGGTAATTTGAAACAATTGAAAGAAAAAAGCAGAAACTTATAATTTTATTGTTTGCCTACACATTTTTGACATATTTTATAAGAAAGTTGTAGTTTTACCATACTTCCGTTTAAAAAGAGGTTTCTTAAAGCTATTTATGCATTTATTTATTGGACCAGTGTTATAAGATAATTACTTATCCTATAAACCATTTTTTTGTATATTTACGATACGACACTTGGTTCTACCGAAAACAGTACCAAACATTAGAGGTGGGCGATATATCGATATAATTTTGATATCGATATATCGAAATATCGGATATCGATATATATCGATTCAATTTCGATATCGATATTCGATATTGAAATTTGGATATCGCCAACCCCTACCAAACATGTTTTTTTAAATGTAAAATTAGACGAGTCAGTATTAATTTAATCAGCGTTTCGTTTGCGTACCTAATACATTATCAATGGATTTTCAGGACTTGGCAAAAGATCAAACTCAATTATATGAAAAATATTGTGGTCCTGATAAGAAACCTTTATTTAAACGTAAGAATGGTAAAACTACAACTTTCTTATAAAAATATGTCAAAAATGTGTAGGCAAACGATAAAATTATAAGTTTCTTGTTTTTTCTTTCAATTGTTTCAAATTACCGCTGTCTACCGTCATAGCCTACTTAAAAATATTACTTTGCCCTAATAATTGTTAAGTCCACTTCTGTTAACGTTTTACCACTTCTCGTCGTCACTAAATCAAACACCTTTTATTTAGTTCACCTTAACAAGTCCGTTTATTTCTTTAGCCTCGCCGCTCCTCTCCTACCTCCGTCTCCCCCTCTCTCCCTCTCTCTCCTAATATCTTTAACAATCGGCGATCCTGACTGAAGTTCGTCCTCGAACTTACATAACATAAGGTACTAAGTTTCTACAAAATCAAATTTAACCTGTCTTCCTTAACTAAAATAATACATCACATTTTCTGTAAACTAACCCCTAAATATTTCTTCAAAATAAACCTAGCATACAATAACATATTTATTCTAAATTCTAGTTTAATTCAATTCATAGTCCTTGTACTTGGTGGGCAGTTGTAACATACAGTCTTCCTTGTTGGCAGTCTTCTAATTGCGATACCACATAAGTATCATTTGGTAAGACTTTGGTAACGATCAATGGTCCTCTATATTTAAATTGTGTTTTGGTGCTCTCCCCTGTAGCTGTTTTTCTACACTTCATTAACACTATACTTCCTACCCCCAGTAATTTTCCTTGGGAATGTTTCTTGTCAAAGTACTTCTCGAATTTCAACTGTTGGTTTGCAATTTGGTGTCGAGCTTCTTCTTGCAGTAAGTTTGGATCTACCCAATTTTCTGTACTTTGGTGCACTAATTCTCTTAAGGTACTATCTTCAAAGTATGGTTGATATCCATGTAAGATCTCAAAGGGAGTTTTACGAGTCGTTTCATTTACCGCATTGTTTAGATATCTTTCCACTAGTTTGTATTTTTTATCCCAATCTCGGTGTTCCAAATCATCTTCCATTGCGGACATTATGACTGGTATTATTGTTCTATTAACTCTCTCTACTTGTCCATTTGCTCTTGCATGAGCAGTTGAATTTAAAGAATGTCGAATTCCATTTTTATCACAATAATCGTCAAACCCCTGTGATGTGAAACAGCTTCCTCGATCACTAATTATCACTTTCGGATTACCATAGTCATTGGTAAAGCTCTCCAAAGCATTAATCACGTATTTTGTTTTACAACTCTTCATAGGGTATAACTTGCAAAACTTTGTTAAATTATCTACTAGCACCATTAAATAGCAATTTCCTCCATGACTTTTTACAAACGGTCCTAAATGATCTATGTGAATTTTGTCAAAGGGTCTCTTCCCTGGTTCGATTGGATGAAGTTTTCCCGCTATTTTGCCTCCTGGTACTTTTGTTAATAAACATTCAGGGCACATCGTAATATGTCGTTTTATGTAACCACGCATATTGGCAAACCAATATCTGTTAGTAATTGCTTGAACCGTTCTTTCAGTTCCAAAATGTCCAGCAAGATCGTGAAATTTTACTGCTAGTGATTTTCTCATTGACTTTGGAATAACGTATAATTTTCTCTCCTTTCCGCGTATTATTACCTTTCGAAAGAGTCTTCCATTTTCTACTTCGTAATGATCGGTTTTGCTTTTTTCTTCTGCGGTTCGTTCTTCTCTACGTTTTTTGAATATCTCTATTAGGTTTCGGAGAACCTGGTCTGAGTTTTGGATCATCAAAATTCTGTCCTCTTCCGTCATGGTCACCATATTCCATCTTTCCTCTACAATTGCTTCATAAGTGTCTTGGTTTGGTTCTTCATATGCAGCCCTACTCAATGCGTCTGCATGTTCCATTTTCGTTCCCGGTCTATATCGAATCTGCATGTCATACTCTTGCAATAACAATGCCCATCGTGCCACTTGAGGATTGATTGTTTTATTCGTATTTAAATATACTAATGCTTGACAATCTGTTACTACAGTAAATGTTATTCCCAACAGAAATTGTCGTAAACGATCAATGCTCCATACAATAGCCATTAGCTCCAGTTTACTCGAGTGTTGCTTCATTTCGGCTTCCGTTGTCTTTTTGCTTACGCAGTAAACTAGATGCAATTTTCCTTCTTCATCTTTCTGCAGTAGCATTCCGGCTAAACCTGCTGCTGAAGCATCAGTATGTAATTCAGTACCTGCGTTACTATCATATAATCGAAGTACGGGCTCAGAACATAAAGCTAACTTAATATCTTCAAAAGCCTTTTCTTGATCATCTTCCCACTTGAAGGGCTGATTGGATCTTGTTAAATCACTTATTGGTTTTGCTCTTACTGCATAGTTTTTAAGAAATCTTCGAAAAAAACTGCATAATCCCAAAAATTTCTTAACATCATGCACATTTTTTGGTCTTGCAAAATATTTAATGCAATCCACTTTCCTTTTACCCGGAGTAATTCCATTCTTGTTGATCTCAAATCCTAAATACTCTACAGATTTCTTCCCAAACACACATTTCTTCAAGTTTATTGTCAATTTGGCCCTTTGGAATGCTTCCAATACCTTTCTTAACTTTAACAGCATGTCATTCCAATCCTTACTAGGTAAAAGTACATCGTCCAGAAAGCATCTTGCAAAATTCTTCAATGAGCCTAATACCATATTCATCAATTTCACGAATTCAAATGGTGCATTAGTTAAGCCAAAAATCATCCTGGAAAACTGGTAGGTGCCATCCTGTGTAATAAACGCAGTTTTCTTTCGACTCTCTTTTTCTAGGGGTACTTGCAAATAACCATGGGCCAAGTCTACGGTAGAAAACATTTCGCTTCCCTTTAGGTCACAAAATAGATCATCGGGATTCGGCATTGGAAAACTTTTCTTTTTGGTTTGTGCGTTTAACTTTCTCAGATCACACACCATTCTTGCCTGTCCATCCTTTTTTGGTATTAACATCACTGGACTCGCATATTCCGAATCGGTTTCTTCAACAATACCTGCTTGCTTCCATTCTTGAATAATTTGTTCAATATCTGCTCGATCTTTGGCATTGGTTTTATATGGTTTACATCTAAATGGTTGATTATTGTCTTCTATCTTCATTTCTCTTAAATCGGTACACCCTAGTTCACTTAGTTTTAATGCCACACAGTCCCTATATTCGTTAAGCAGATCAACTAGCTTTGATTTATCTTCCTCAGGTACGTCCTGTTCACAATTTAACATTTCTTTGGTTATTTTGGTTTGGGTTACTAATCCTTCCTCATTGACCATATTTCTTACTTTGCCCAGCTTGGTTCCTGCTTCTAGGGTTATATTTTCATTAGACCAGTTGATGATCGCCACTTCGTGACTGCTCGCCTCCAAACTCTCCACATATTGAATCGTATGTTTTTCTACAACGATGTTCTCTTTGGCTGTCAGTGATGTTTTACTTACATGCTCTAACTGTAGATCTTTAAAGGGTATCTCATTGGCATAGCCTAACTTAAACTGGTTCCCTTTTTTTATGTAAGCAATGTTCGGTGAGTCTAAGAATGTTCGTCCTAATATTATGTCGGTTATTTGGGCATCGTTTGGCACTACAATTAAACTCAAAATGGTTTCAATATCATCAACTTTGATGTGCACGATTGCTTCTTGGTCACACCTAACTGCATTGTCTAGTGTCCCAAAACCATTTAACTGAACTGCACGATCTAATTTTACAGTTGTTAAGTCCAATAAATTCACTAGTTTGTCTTTGATGGTGCAAACGCTTGCTCCATTATCCACCAAAGCAATACTTTCAGCATTTGTATTTAACAAAACTTTCTTCATATACTTTAAAATCGATTTATCTTCTTTTGAATCTTTCATCGTCATTACATTACTCTTGGCCGTACAATTTTTCGCAAGGTGTTGATCACTTTTGCATATATAACAGCATCTCGTTGCAACTCTTGCCTTAGTGCAATTCCTTGCTATATGTCCATACAGATTACAATTATAGCATTTAATATTGTCTTGAGTTGTCATCTTATCGTTAGTTGGTTTAGCATACTTTTTTGCTATGTGACCGGTATCGTTACGGTTGTAACAGGTAACAACTGATCTTTGTGATCTTTGTTCAACGTCCTTCTTGGGATGTTGTCTCTCCACACTTCTCGATACTGTCGCTTTCTCTAATGATTCTCTTTCCTTTAGACCTTCATATCTCTTGATTTTTCTCAGAAGTTCTTCAACGTCATCTAGTTCAAACAGAGATAATGATTTTGCCATCTCTCTGTCGTCTAGGCCATTCAAAATATATTTTATTAGTGACGCATCTTCAATACGACCACGTTGCGCTACTGACTTCATTGTGTACACATACGTTTCGCAACTCTCGTTAATTGTTTTGTAACGTTTCGTTAACATGAGGTGTATGTCTGCTTGATCGACATGTGATGCAAAACTGTATAACAACTTGTGTTTCAATTCCTGCCACGAAGTTATATCCTCGAGGACACAATCCATCCATTGTTTAGCAGGACCTTTCATTTTATTTGCTACTTGCACTAGAATCATCGACGGGCTCCACCCATACACTTTGGCGACATCTTCTACCCTTTTGACCCAACGATCGGTCGTTAAACTACTTGTTTTGGACGGATCAAAATCAGGTAAAAGTTTTTCTGCAATTTCGCGCTGCATTCCCGCACCCATGGTCATGTCAACACTTGTTTGCATCTGTATCGCTGTTCGTTCACGTTGTAACAATGTTCGCTCACGTTCTAAAAGTTCCCGCTCACGCCTCAGCAATTCACGCTCCCGTAAAGCAAAATCAGCTTCAACTATCGTCGATTGCGCACGTTCCGCCATTCCTGTTTCATATACATTATATCTCGGTTCCTCATTCTCGTGAATTGACATTTTCACTACTCAAAAGCTCCACAAGTTCTAAATTCTAATATTCACACTCGCACAAAATTTCCTTTTTATGTTACTAAACCGACTCGTTCGACCACTCGAACGTTCGCGTCCCGCCACTAAGCAACGCGTAGTCTCAACACGGACCCCTAACCTCACACAGGGTATCGTTTCGCTCGTTAACCTCACTTCACGGTCAACTCACAAAGTACTACACACCGGTTTTCTCTGTCAGGCACTGTTTTTTGGCAATATCCCTCTTCTGAACTGTTAAGCCCACTTCTGTTAACGTTTTACCACTTCTCGTCGTCACTAAATCAAACACCTTTTATTTAGTTCACCTTAACAAGTCCGTTTATTTCTTTAGCCTCGCCGCTCCTCTCCTACCTCCGTCTCCCCCTCTCTCCCTCTCTCTCCTAATATCTTTAACATAATTAATAATAAAATCGCGATATCTCTGAAAATCAGCCTTAATGTTTACGAAAGATAATTAAATTTTGTATGTCTGAGTAAAAAATATAAGGTGTTGTATTTAAGAAAAATGAGTTATCGATGTTTGAAGTTTCACGAGTTTGGCCAAGCGTACAAAACGCCCTGTATAATATTTTAAAAATGTAGGTGGTGCAAAGTGTTATATAATCTATTGTCAATCTAATCTCCAAGAGAATTTCTTCAGCCTTCTCAAAGTTTTTAAATGTTGAAAATTTTTGAAAGTACTGTGTTTTCATAAAAATTCAATTTTCACGAAAACGGTCGACTTTAGACCCATATAACCTTTTGAGGTTAAAAAATATACATTTGTTGAGGTAAATTTAAAGAGAAATCCAAAAATGCAATAATATACAGGGTGTTCCATAAGAAAAAGTATAACTTTGATATGCCACTCTTTTTTGGAGCACCCTGTATGTTTGATAATATTTTAAAATGTAGCCCTTATTGTAAAGTGACCACATTTTCATTGAGACAAAGCGGGACAAATGGGATGAAATGAGAATTACAATTTAGTTATATATATTTTTTTGTATACATTCATATACTTGTACTTTTTTTTTGTTTTACTCATCTTTTATTCTGTGGGTAAATACTATAAATAAATAAAAAATTTACTACAAAGGCTAAAAAAGAGTATTAAATTTTACCTTATTGACACCGTTACGTTGTGGCGACTATTGCTCTACCTTCGTCAATCAAATAATGAGTCAAACCGAACGTCAAATTGAAAACAACAAACCGCACTGTCTACTGGCAGTCCGCACTGTCTGCACTTATCTGAATTAAGCCGAAACGTAAGACAATGATCGAACACCACCGAGTAAATCTAACTCGGTACATTGCCTAATTTAGTTTACTCTGCATGCATTTTATGTGTTTTTTTTATGTATTTTTTATTTCTTTATATTCACCATAATACTTAATAAATAATAGGTAATATATTTTTACAGTACATTTAAAATAAGAAATGCAGATATTTTCTAAAAAGCGGGACATTTTTAAAAATCGGCGGGACGTGGAACAGTCCACCAAAAAGCGGGACAGTCCCGCCAAAATCGGGACGTGTGGTCACTTTACCTTATTGACTTACATAATCTAACCGCGACAGAAGTTTGAAAATATGAACCGTTTCGCCATAAAACTCCGTGGCGTCCGTCGTGACTCATTCTGTATATTTTCATTTGTAGGAAAGTTTTGGAATTTTTTTAATAATTCTTTTTGAAAATTCTGAGTAAAGTTTCAACGCATTTCTGTGGTATGACTGAAATTTTTTATGACAGGTGTCCAAATATATCGTTTTGTCTCATACATACATTATAAACTGCATTAATAATGTACTTTTTTTATTCAAGCATCGACAGTTTATCACGAAAAATGCAGACTTTTTATTGACCTTAATAGGCCTCGTCCAAAACAAATACAGCGCAAAGGTAGGTTTCGAATGTCGCCCACTAGCGAAACTATTAAAGGACAATGCTGCACTGTTAAACGGAATTACGCCTACAAATAGACATATTACTAAATACTCATCCAATGAATACCTTTAGTACCTTCCTATGTACATAGTTTTGTGTTTCAAAGTGTAATTATTTTTAAGTGTAACGCAAATTGTGTTACTTTTTTTTATGTTAACTTTCGTAAGAATAATTATAAAGCATGTTTAAACAAAAAAATGTATGTGAAGAATTCTTGTAGTGTTGTTTGATGTCCCTTTAATCGACTGTCGAAGCAATTTGTACTTTAAATTGCCAATTTAATGCAAAAATCGGGTGATACTGTTATTCGAAATAAGGAAATGAAAATGCTAAAATTGTTTAAAGTATACTTTAATAGCACTCAATACTGTAAATGTTTAATTAATTTAATAATAAAAGTTGTACCAACTTTTCTAAAGAAATTTTAAAACGGCAAAGGATTCAATTCGATAGTATAGAAAATTACAATTCAAATATTGACAACAATAAATACACAGTTTAAAATAATTAAAATAGTATTTTAATTAATATGTTAAGTATACTGACGACCTATTTAAAATCTTAAAATTGAAACGCTATGGCGTGCGTAATACCCGTTATTCTACAAGGTTCTGTATAAGTAGCACATCAATTTTACTCGCTAAATTTAATTTTCTAAACACATTTAAGTGTGTGCTACTTATATTTAAAAAAAAAAAACAACGATACATAGATTAAAATACGAAATATAAGACGATATGTTATTGGGTGCTCGTGGACCCATCGCTGTGAGGATCGTGGGTCACCTTCAGTCTTTTCTTGGCTCGTATATCTGCCATGGTTTGTTCGATTGAACGCACATCTTTCTTATTCTCACTCGGAACTGAAAAATAATACACATCGCCGCATGTTAAAAAAAAATAAACTGCTCGATTTAAAACTTTATCATTAATTTAATGACTATGCCATGATTCAACAACAAAAATCACATTTCAGCCGACCTTATCAATGACTTTTAAACCCACTTTGTTTAAAATTATTAAATAAACAATGTACAAAAAGATAAGGCTACAAGTAAAATGGTAATACTTACCAAACCCGTAACTCTTATTAGTCTGTGTTTTCTTAGCGGCATCTAACGCGGCATCGTGCCCAATGAGATGTGCATATTTATCTTTATAATTAGAAGTGGGTACTATTTTTTTAGGTTTCCGTTTGAGCTCCTCTTCTTGTTCAATTTTCTCTCGTTGCCTCTGCAAATTTAAAAGTTAAGTAGGTTAAATAATGATCTTATCTTTAATTTTGATTATCGGACATTTTACAAACTTAAAACGACTTAGACTACATTTTACGTACCCTATCTTTCAACTGCTGCCTGATTTGCTCATTCCAAGGTTCACCCCTTCGCCTTGCTGCTAATTCATCTTCACATGGTGCATTTTCCTTTCTGTACACTCGCACATAACGATCTACACCGTCAGTTCCAAACGCATAAGTAATAAACCCGGCAGCTTCTGATACTTCGTGTCTGTAAAATATATTTCGTCACCGAGTGGAAATGTTAGTAAAATTAAATGATCAATGACAAATAATGTTAACAGAGTCTAATGTACATTAAATAATTTTGTAAATGTTAATCTTACACTACTTATCTAATTTTTTATCAATTACTTACATAATACTCCTGTATATGTGATCAAGCGGTGCGAACTTCAAATTTGAGTTATTACGGTCTTTAAAATGGCTGTAAATTTTAGCTTCTATGCGTTCCTTAAATTCGTTAAGTTTATCTTTCTCGGCCTTTTGACGCTTTTCAATTTCTTCTTTCTTCCCTAAAGATAGCACAAAAAAATATATTTATTTATTAATATTTAGGTTATGTACCTACTTTTTATAATTTGTTTTTCTTTATCCGTTAGTGAAGGTGGTTTTTCCATAGAATTCATAATTGATCCTAATAAGTCCATTATAAAATAAGTATCACAAGCGTATGTGAATATTATAGAAAAAATCAACTGTCTTATATTAAAATATATTTTTTATTATATTACGGTACTATATACAACCAGCAACAAAATATATGTCCAAAGAATATCGAAAACGGGTTTATTTTTAAAAACATGTTGGCGTATTGCATTTTTAATGTGTATAATTAAATAAGTATTCAAGTTTATTAATAACTTGTGACAATGAAACCAAGTTCTTCATTAGTTTTAATTTTAAAAAACAGTAGCTGCTATTAATATGATTTTTAAGGAATCATCAGAAAATAAATTTTAAAAAAGCTTATTAAATATAACGGAATGCTTTCTAAATAACAGCTTTTGTGATTTTTTAAATGATAACATTTTATTAATGTGTATGTTTAGTCTTTTAATCCTTTTAACACTTTTTAGTTCAATGTAACATGTAGTAGTTCCAGCGCCCCTTATTATTTTATACATTTGCACTATTAAATTACTTATGTTGGTGTTATGACACAGGGAGTTACCAAGTTGTCATTTTTCAAAACACTGTAAACGTAAAAATGGCAGCAGAAATTAAACCTGCGACACAAGCAAATGATAGATTTTGTACTACTAAGAAGCCTGCATTATTAGCCAAATTGGAAGGATGCAACGACGAAATTAACGCAGCTGTCTTAATACCAGGAGAAGATGGAGTTATCAGCGTTTCAGACGACAAGTGAGTATATTGACAAACATGACAGCTATATACCAAATTGTTATCTTTGTAGGACGGTTCGAGTATGGTTGAAGCGAGATTCTGGGCAATATTGGCCCAGTATATGTCAATATATGCCTAGTGGAGCCACATCAATGTTTTATACCGTTGAAACTCGACAGCTTTTTATTGGTCAGGATAACGGAACAGTTTCAGAATTTTCACTAGCTTCAGATTTTAATCGTATGATGCCTGTTAGAGAATATTTGGCACATCTAGCTAGGGTAACAGAAGTTTTATTTGCTTTAAATTGTGAATGGGTACTCAGTGTTAGTCGAGATAAAATATTTTCATTTAATTGTACACAAACAGGCAGAAATATAGGTACATTTACATCAGAAGCTTGGTGCACGTCATTACAGTATCCTTTTTGCTATCTATTTTCTGTCTAATGAAACTGTAATATCCTTAATGACTATAGATTTGACGACCAAACAAAACATGCCTTTGTTGGTGATTACTCAGGACAGATTACGATGTTAAAGTTGGATAATTCAGGAGCCTCCGTTGTAACAACACTTAAAGGTCATTCAGGTTCAGTTCGGACACTTGCCTGGGATCCTGAACGACAAATGCTGTTCAGCGGATCGTTTGACCAAACTGTTATTGTTTGGGATATTGGGGGCCAACAAGGAAATGCATATGAATTTCAGGGACACCACAACAAGGTTTGTAACTATTAATATTGTACAATTATAGGAAAACAAATAAAAATGATAAGCTATATAATTTCTTTTTTGTTATATACTCATTCTTAACAATACTTTTGTTATAGGTGTCAGCGTTGTGTTATTTAAGAGGAAGCAAGCAATTAGTCAGTGCGGGCGAAGATGGTGTGCTAGTTTTTTGGGATATGAATCACCAACGTCAAGAAACTCCCGAATGGGTTGAGTCTGATTTATGTCAACTCTGTAGCAGGCCGTTCTTCTGGAACTTACGTGCCATGATGGACCAACGTCAATTAGGACTACGTCAACATCACTGTCGTCACTGTGGCAAGGCAGTATGTGATAGGTGCTCTTCAAATAGATTAACAATTCCAATCATGGGATTCGAATTTGCCGTTAGGGTGTGCGAACCTTGTCATCTAGCACTTCGAGATAAAGAGTAAGTAATTAAGAGCTGCCTGATAACGCAATTAATTGTCGTGATTTTAGTCGACCGTCACTAGCAACTTTTCACGATGCAAAACACAGCGTAGTCGCTATGAATTTAGATGAAACCCGCAAAAAGTTAGTTACAGTAGGTCAAGATCGACTCATTAAAGTATGGGATATTTCAGCGCTTTGTTAGAAAACAAACTGTAAACTCATATTTCATGAAACGTTGAAATGTGTGCTATCTCGTCTATATAAATATTGAATATTCTTTAATGTTATATTTATATTGTATAGGTTATATTCAACCGAGTGTTCTAATCAAACATCTTGTTGATTTATTAAGATATTGTTCTATTATATTCTTGTTTATTATGTATCTATAATTTCTTTACATAAATAATACAAAACTAATTTATAACTGTGTTCATGTGATAGTTTAAAAAAGCAACTTTTTTCAGGTGTAGAAAATCGCCCCTTAGGATCGGTGATTACTCGTAGCAGATCGATCTAATTATTTTTGATCACGGTTATCGATAATAATTGATAAATTATCATTAATTAAAGCTATTCTGGTGATTTTTTTTCCGTCATGTTGTAAGGTTCGCGCCTCTACTGTCAATTGAAAAATTTCAATATTTATATTCATTTTATAAGTGAAAATAAACACGTTTTTAAGTATTCTGAAGTTAAATAAGAGCAGATGTAACTGGATTTCATCATGAAGAGCTTATTAGTGTTTGTCCAGTCTTGTTGTGTTAATGAAACATAACCTTAAATGAGACGACGCTGTTGGCCGTCAAACGTTTTGCAGTAACAATACACCAGTCGCGTTACACATTAAAGGCAAACTTTGTCCAGCCAGTATTATTAATTATGTTTCCTTCGTTGTTGGATATGACTAATGATGAATCTTCAAAACATTTAAGAGAACTAGGTAAGACAGGTTAATCAACTTTAAATTCATGTCATACATGTATTTTTTTTTAGAGCTAGTAGCCTATTCCAGTATTCTGGCTGCTGTGAGAGCCCAAGGACCTCTTAATTCTGATAAAGTTAAATTTTTAAAAGATGCTTGCGATGTGTTACGCATTACACAAGATCGACATAAAGCAGAAATGCGTAGAGTTATACTCGACGAAAGACTAAATACTATAGCTTATCAGTGAGTATTAAAATGCATTTATTATTTTTAATAGCATAACTTGTGAACTAGTTATACGAAGGTATGTTAAAATGTACTTTTAACAATTATATTTGTTGGAAATTTTAATTGCTTTGGCAGGATAAATTAAATTCTGATAACTATAAAGTTGTGATGATTTTTGATGTTTTGTGTCAAATATGTATGTATTTTAAGTGAAAAAAGCACAGTATTAGTCCACATGGACAATATATGGCTAAACCATTTATCCAAAAATAAATTTTTACAAATCAACTAAATGGTGAATGGTATTTTCTATAAACTAACGTAAATTTGAAACAGTGCACATGGCGAAAATTCAACACTGGACGATTGGGTCCAAGAAGGACGCAGACAGACATCCTTATTGTCTCGTACAACACCTCAGACAGCTTATTCCGTTATAGCCGACGAAGTCGCAGATGCTGCCTCCATAAACAATGAACAGTTGCCGTTACCTGCCAACACAGAACGTAAACGAACATCTTCCATGGCTCAAATGCAGTCTGGCATGACAGAATGCGGTAAAGCAGTGCAATTTCGAATCCCAGAATCTTTAAAAAACGATGAAAACAAGAAAAGGAAATTTGCGTCGTTTGGAGTGGAAAACTCATCCTTAGTGCAGCATCTCATAGGAACACCCAAAATTAGTCGCATACAGCAATTGTACAGGTAATTTATTATAATTTTGAACTGTAAAGTGGTATTTTTAAAACGTGTATAGTTTTTTTGAAAGAAAATTATTTAATAACTGAGCAAACACTATTTCTGGTGTACCAATTAGGACACCTTCTGTGGTTGTTGAGCTTGCATAATATTTATATTGTAATATTTACAGGCAGAGGACTAAAGCAAAAGTTAAAGAACAGCAGATGCATAAAAAAATTAGGCAACAAGATCTAGAAAGGGATTTTAAACCAATTCATCAATCCAGAACGTTACAGCATTCGATACATTCAACTCACTTTTCACAACAAAAATACCAACAAAAATTACCATTGTCTCCACAATCATCGGCAAGTATGAGCCCAAAAATCAATATCCTGCAAAACATTAGCCTCCACGCACCAGTTAAAGAAGAAGAGTCCGTCGAAGCCATTAAAACGGAGCTGAATAATTTCTTGGGACAAAAAAATTCGGAACAAAATCGTATCTCGCCGCAACCGGGGTGCTCAAACGAAAACCTGGCCCCCAAACAAAAGCAACCGATAACGAATATCAAAACAGCACAGAATGTAACATACAAGCACGTCGCTTCCCCTGGGCCGAGCAGCGAGACGCCCAAATCGATCAAGATATGTCCCACGCGTAAATCGATCACAAAGGGAACAACACCAGGACAGAAATTGGTTATAGTTTCGAGTGCCCAGCCCATCACCCCCTCTAGTATTTTGCAACGTACGCTCACCATACCGTTCAAAAACATTTCCGTTAAAAATTTAGATAAATTTAAAATTGTCTCGACGAGCACGAATTCTTCTTCCCTGCAAATTTCTCCACTGACGAATTCCGAGTCTGGGACCTACACGACCAACTCTGCGAAACACAAGGTTGTGACTGTTAGGACGAATCCATCTTCAAAAAAATTAATATCACTCTCGCATCTGCAGGCTCTTAATGCGAAGGGAAGCATAAAAGTGGTCCCGCTCGGCGGAAAAATTTTGACAAAGTCCTCCGTCATCAGTTCCTCGTCCCAACCCCTATATATCATGAACACGGCAGGCAACATCCAAGCGCTTACTAAGAGTACCTCAAGCACGCCCGTTATTATGACCACTAAACCACAGGAATCGATTGTACCCAGTGAAACTAAGCCTGTGACGAAACATCAGGACTCGACTCCGGTTATTAAAATCGAAAGCCCGACGGCTGATGTGTCTGCTTGTGTAAGTACAAATTCTCCAGTTAGCGCCGTACTGAAAGGTGCCGTCGAAACCGGAAAGTCGTCTGTGTTGGCCGACATCCTCAAAGCTTCCGGGGTGATCTCTTCCGATAGTGAAACGTTTTCCGACGATATTGAAAGTCAAATTACTCAACTCACGGCTATACCGCAAACTGTACCTGAAAGGATTATGGCTGACGATTTGAAGTTCTCTGTGAATTCGGCGAACGAGAGTTCAGAACATGTAGAATTTAGTGAGAATGCGAATGAAGTTATGGTGACTGATGAAGCAGCGAATCAACAGGATGACAGCATTGCCACCTATATCTTATTGGGTAAGTGAATAAATTTGTCATTCAATTTTTCAATATTTGATAAACATTTTTAAATTGTAGTTTAATTAATTTGATAGTGGTCAATTGTTAGTTACCGTACATTCCACTGGTGATGCCAATGTTGGCATCAAAACTGTCTTATATTTAACACGTTAAGCGCCATTTGTATCCATATCGATACAAATCATTTTGGCCACCTGTATCCATTTGGATACAACAGCCTACATTTAGATTCGGCTGCCTGTATTCTTAAACATACATGTATTACATATAACTATACCAGAAAAGGTTTAAGGATGGCCTGCTGGAACAGAAAACCTTGGTGGTCACGATTTTTTTACCCACATTGATATTAAAAAAAAATAAAAAAGTTTTGTGATACAAATGTATTCACACAAAAAAAAATTAAAAAACTGGTTAAAATGTTATTATTTTGTTGTGAATTTTTTTTATATTACTTAAGGGCAATTTAGAAACGTTAATTTAGAAAAAAAATTGGTGGCCAGAAAAACCTACTTTTTTTAACAAGGTGGCGCTTAACGTGTTAAGCGGTTGAAGTGTGGTGGACACATCGTGTCTGCTTATATAGGGTTGCCAACTGTCCTGTTTTAAAAAGGACAGTCCTTTTTTAGGCACCTTTTATTATATATTATTATATATTAAATATAAAAAGGACGCATTTTGTCCTTTTTCCAATAAAATGTTTTTAAAAGAAAAAAATACAAAAATCAATACGAAAATGAGCTTATATTATTAGTAAATTTTAAATGGAAATTATAAATGGTTATGACTTATTTAAATCCCCTATTTTTTTCTCATTCCAAATATACATTTATATGTATTGATGTATTTATTTTTAATAATACCTACGCAAGTTACAAAGGTTTTAAATTTATTTTAAAGATAAACATTATAAAAACAAACAATCGGCTGTGAAAATATAAAAATAAACAAAGTATAAAACCTTATAAAACTCATGTGGTACAAAAGCCCAACGATTATTTAAAAGGGATTGAGTTTTGTCGTTTAGGGTTAATTATGTTTCAATGTTTCGATTCATTCTAGCTTCCGAGTCGATCGTCACAACTAAATCGTATTCATGTTTTTTTAAATAACTTATGATTCTGATTATATTGTTGTTTATCTTTTGTTTAAACCTTGTTTTTTTCAGCCTACTTTTTGTTTTTATAATGTTTATCGTTTAAATAAATTAACAAACCTTTGCATTTTGCGTATTATGGAAAATAAATACATCAACCCTTTTATTTGGAACGGGAAACAATAAGGAATTTAAACAAATAATCTTCATAATTTTTTTCAATATTTACAACAATAATGGAGATATATCATAATAAATATGACAAAATAACAGTTTTCCGCTAATAACTCAAAAACCGGAAATGATAGAATATTTTTGAGTTTGTCTCAAAAAACTTCACATTTTTGGTAATTTAACCATTTCTCTATCTTGAATATTAGGCGAGATACCCATATAATCCCATCAAATTTGGACCACCCTGTACATAGTTATATATTATATATTACGTACAAATATAATATACATATGCATGAAATATATGTTTCAGTGATTCATATTGTTTGATAATAAAATATGCTGAGGGTGTAGCGAACGAAGCACTTGCCTCGGGTGAAAAGCTGAAAGGGGTGCTTTGGTTTTTTTTTTTTGCTCTACGTTTTGAGAATAGGGGTGCCAATTTTGTTTTAGGTACAAAAATTTCTTGGCAGTGGGGCCCTGGTGAGGAGTGTTCTTTTTTGGGATTTTTAAGAGTTGGCAACCCTAGTCTTATATTACAGTGGTGGGAAGTTTTTGGTGCCATCGGACATTGTGTATATCTCTTTATACCACTTAAGGTCTTTCATGAAATATTCAATTAAATGATAAAATTAAAAATTAATTTTTATTTGAGTTATGCAAAGTAATTAAGTAATAGACAGACAGTAGATGAAGTTAGTCTTAAATAAGTTAACTAATTTTAAACATGTGTGTCTAGATAAGGAACAAGAAGCAGATGAACTAGTTGAACAATCGCAAGAAGAACAGCCTTCTTCGAATAACGTAGGTACTCTAGACCCTGGAACGGGACATTATTCCATTGACAACGTTCCTATCAAATGTGACGGCACTGAATCAACAACGGATTCTTATCTAGTAGAACTACAACAATCAAATGTACAAGATGTCGGTGCATCAAAGTGATATTTATTTTTAGTTTAATTGTAAATTAATTTTCCGTATTAAATAGGGGTATCTTATTTTAATTTTTATCGTAGTACTCTCAAAAACATGGTCATTTGCATGTGTTAAGCGTTTTGTCGTTCCAAATGCAAAGATGCCCTAATTTAATGTTCAGTAGACATATTTGGTGTAATTTTTTAAATTATTATAAAGTAATTCGAAACATGAATAAATTGTATGTCTTGTCGATTGTTAAAGAAGCATTTTAAATTGTTTTGGGGTAAGTTGTATTACCGTTTAAAAAAAAAAAAAAAGTTAACAGGTTTAAACTATAAATTTAGTTTCTAAATTTACGCAGAACTGTTACAGAAAATACTTGTTGGCCGTGATCTTGAAGTTGTGATCGATTTTGGTTTACCGGTTATTGAAACAAAGCTGTTTGTGTTATACCGAGGTGTTAAGGTACAGTATATTTCGGTTTTTATTTATTCTCATTTTAATTTGTGTATTTATTTATTTAGTGTTGTGTGGCTATTGTGTCCTTGATTGTTGTTAATTATTTTGATAAGTTAAAAAGTACAACTTCCCTGCAATTAATTTTGCTAACTACGATCTCTAATTGTTTACAGATTAATATATTAAGGTGAAAGATTAAATACATCACAGTTTTAATTTTAATTTACTTTGTTATGTATGTATATATGTCTAAGAATGTGTATAATGTTATATATATTGATTACGTAACTTTGTTTTTAATTACATTTTAGTGTAACAAATATTTGCAGTTCTTAAGCAATACCCGTGAGTTCAAAAGGCAAAGGTGATAAATTCAAATAATTTTGAAACAATAGTAATGTTTGTATACATGATAACAGTATATATGGGGTGTCTTGGTAATAGCTTAAACAGTCTAGCTGAGTTGCGTTCAATTTGTTTTTTGTCCCTCGTTAAAAAAAAGTGGATTTAGTTCTCGCTTTTAATTTACAGAAAATTACAGTTTAAAAGCCGATAAAATGGCCGTGTTATATCAGTGCAGTAAAGTAAGATCGACATATAAATTGTATTTTAGTGAAACACCCTGTATGTAATGTTAAAAAATTATTTTAGTACAAGTAGCATGTAATTGTAAATTTGAACATTCTTAGTGTGTAAAATAAATAGAAGTAGAGAACTTTTAATGTAACAGTTGCAAAATTATCTTTGGATCATGTGATTAACGGTATTTAAATAATAAAATATGTACAGTATGGAAGGTATGTATTACTTTCATTCAGAGCTGGGCAAGTACTGGCCAAAAAGTACTTAAGTCTTAAGTACTTATGAGAAGTACTTGGACTTCAAGTACCAGTACTGCTATTTTTAAAAGTATTGATTCTTAAATACAAGTACTTGCATGCAAGTACTTAAGTATTTCTCAAGTACTGTTCAAGTACTTTTTGCAGATTATTTATTAAATTATTGTATAACTTTTTCTAGCGATTGTGTTTAAGAAAATATTTAAAACAAAATGTAATAACGCATATGAATGTATAGGTACATCAAATTTTCTTATACAATTTGCTTTGTAACTACAGTCTTTAGATGTACCCACTTGTATTTAAAAAAAATTATCTTTTAACAAAAGTTGAAATAAGCTTAACTATTTATTAATAACAAGCAACAACAATAAAAAATATTGCTGTTTAAGGTGAAGAATATATAAGAAATTGTTATTTGATATGAATTCTACACTGTATTGTGGGTTTTGATTAAAATTTAGAATTGTTTTCTATCATTTGTAAAATTTCGATTGAAGTTAAAATTTTTCTTTAGTTTATTATTTTAACCGTGGTCACATACAAAGTGAATGAATGCTATAGTACCTACATATAAAACAAACAAAAATAATATGTCGAAATATAAATTTTATTTTTATATAAACAACAAATAAAAAAGTGGTACAAAATAAAAAATATTTAATTTTTAAGTGAAAGTGCCAAGTACTTGCAAAAAAACAAATGTTATACAGGGTGGTCCGCTTTTTAGTAGCAGGACTTTAACAGTCGATAGTAAAACTATTATTTTAAAGCGAATATTTCATATTATCATGGGTTCAAAAACGCTTCATTTTAAAGATACAGGGTTAAAATTTTCGAAAAATTAATGATAATGTTTAACCGTTTCACAACCAGTAGGTATGTTTAAACCAAATTTGGTATACACCACCACCTTTTACAGGTTACCACTAGGGGTGGGCGATATATCGATATAATTTTGATATCGAAATATCGGATATCGATATGTCGATATATCGGAATATCGATATTCCGACATTCCGCTATATCGATATTTTAAGGGCGAGAAGTTTTTTTTTTTTTTAGGTCACCTTTCACTTTTTTACCGACTTTTTCCACTTTTTTACCGACTTTTTTTAGCTTCGCGCCGCTTTTCGATATGTCGATATATATCGATATTCCGATATATCGATATTCCGATATATCGATATAATTTCGATATCGAAATTTGGATATCGCCTGTTGTAGATGTAGATGTAGGGAGTAGTCGATGTACACCTCACCTAACCTATATAGTTGTACATGACAGCGAAGTGAGATACATGACCTTGGGCCATAACTTTTTTATTTACATCCGTGCTTCTTAGCAACCCCCGCGAGATGGCGAATTGCAATTTTAGCAAAGAAAACAATCTTTCATCACAAAACATAAAGCGAACCCCAGAAGCGAACCATTTTCAAATTTAACGTATATTTAACGCTTGTATTTATTTCTACATAATAAATTGTGAAGGATTATAACGGTAATAAGTAGTATTACACTTGTTTAGAATGTTGATTTAATTATCCTACACCCGTAATAGTGACCTAGCTGTGATATTAAAAGTGAAATGGAGATTATAATGAGTTCTAGGAAATTTAGAGTGGGTCCTCAAATCTGGAAATCAAGAAATCGTTTCAAATGTAACTGTTCGTTAACGAAATTGAAAAGATGGTATAAAAGGGTAAGTAATTTTATTGTTTTTGTTTATTACATTACTGTTTTTGGTGTCCAAAATATAAATTAATTGAACGTGTTCAGCTTTTGGGCCTTATTTCAAAACGTTAATTATAAATAATTTTTCCAGAATACATTCACCAGGATCCAATTGTGAAGCTGATAATTGTCAAAGCTTTTTCATTCCACAACACTTCATCACTCGAGGGGTTCAACAGTCACCCGAGCCTGAGGATTGGGTACCACATTTCGTGCTTGAAACTTTCGATGAAGCCAAACCATTAAAGTTGGCCACGATTGGCTATATTAGTGGCTTCATTGCTGAGGGCATCATTCCGAAATTTGTAGACTGCAGGGTATGTTAAGCTAACATTCAGGTGAACTTTCCGTTGCACATGCATTTGTGGATTTAAAACAATATGACGAGGAAGTTCAGCTGAATTATTGTTCAGACAAATTTATTTCATGTTTATGTTCTACATACAATTATGTACATTTTTTATTACCATAAATTTTACATAAAAAACAAATTTCAATGATGTTAAAATCTTTTGTTGTCGATCATGTAAGTTTTCCGTTTGACATTCATCGTGAAGATTTGATTGAAGCTCTTTTTTTTATAAAATTTTTGCAGATTTTTAATTTTCAATTATGTTAATAAAATAAACTAAATAGGGCAGCACATATTATTTACAACAAAAGATTGCGCATAAGTGATTGTAAATTTTTAATTTTAAGTTTTTTTTTGTAATACAGTAAGCGCTTGATATTATGATAACTGGTTATTTAAACCAACCGTGTTACAGAATCAAATTTAAAACGTTGAAATCATATTGGTCGTAGAATCATACTTTACGAGTCAATTTTTGATGCATTTATGATATTGTGTATTCTTGTATTAACCTAAATTTTGCAATTTTTAAATTAAATTTGTTCATTTGGTAAGCAAAAATTTCTTAAATGCATTCTTAATTTTTTTGTTTTTCTCATGTCTACATTATATATTTCTAATTTTTTGTTATTAGAATGACTGTTTAATATAATCATTTAATTAAGGTGATCACAATAAACGGCGTTTACTGTAATAATTTATATTATGTATATTTATATTTATGATGTGTTTTATAATTGTGCAATGTTTTTGCAATTTTTATATTATTTAATAAATGTATAATTATATTTTTTCTTTTATTTCATCGTCTTTCAATTTCAATACAGTTACTATTCAGTTTTGTTGGCATGTTTTTAATTAAAAACATGTCAACAAAACTGAATAGTTACTGTTTTAATACTGAATTTATTTAAAGTGAAAACTGGGTGGACTTTCAAAAGTCCCGCTTAATTTAGTTAGTTCTTTCCACCCCCGTCAGATAGCGCAATACTGAACAAGCAGTTACTTAGGCACTTCGTATTCTATCTTCTTCTACATGGTACATGATAGTTGTTAGTGTTACACAGTTATGTTAGTTATTGACTTGTATTAATAAACCTGTATTGTATTAATAAACCTGAGTTATAATAAACATTAAAACATGGCGCAGTCGGGAAAGGTACAGTAAAGTAAAAAAAATACAAAATAGAAAGTAAAAAGTTTTGAGGGTGCATGATTTCAACGTGGAAAATCAACAAGCATCAAAATGGAGTCCGCAGCCAGGCTACCGAAAGCAATGGCGGTCGAAGGCAATCTAAGTGAAAATTTTAAAAAATTTAGGCAGGCTTTCGAGATATATTTACTGGCAACAGAGAAAAGCAGGAAAATCGGGGAAGTAAAAGTGGCCATCTTGTTAAACACGATTGGAGAGGAAGGAGTTGAAATATACAACAATTTTACCCTAAGTGAACAAGAAAAAAAAGATTACGAAAAAGTAATACAAGAATTTAATAGCTACATGAACCCGAAGAAAAATATAATCTATGAAAGATTTAAGTTTTATAATAGGTCACAAAAGGAAAGTGAACCATTCGATCATTTCCTACAGGACTTAAAAAGTCTAGTAAAAACTTGTGAATTCACAAACCCGAATGAAATGGTACGGGATAGAATTGTGTTGGGAATAAAAACCAAGCAAGTACAAGAAAAATTGTTGAATCAGGAAGAGTTGACATTGGAAAAATGTGTGGATTTATGTAGATCTCAAGAAATATTAAAGACACAAGTTCGGAAAGTACAAAACAACGGCTCAAATGTGGATACTGTGCAAACAGAAAGACAGAGGTTCAAAGAAAATAAGAAACAAGAAATGCAAAGAAATAATCGTGGGTATAAAGAAAAAAGTGAATGGACATGTAGGAAGTGTAACAAATGGCATTTACGAGGACAGTGTCCTGCATATGGTAAAAAGTGTACGAACTGCTTCAAGTTTAACCATTTTGCATTAGTTTGCAGAAATAAAAGAGTTAAAGAGGTAGTAGTTGATCAAAATAATGGAGTTAAAGAGGTAGTAGGTGATCAAAATAATTACATATTTGTTGATTCAGTTAGCTCGTGGGAAACAGAAAGGTTTTGGAGTGAAAAACTGTTTGTAGAAAATATACCGGTTAAATTTAAGTTGGACACAGGTGCCGAAGTAAATTTAATATCAGTAGATGATTATAATTATATACAAAGAGCTAGTAATAAGTACATTCCATTAAGGCAAAATAGTACAAAATTAGTAGCTTTTGCTGGACATAAAGTAGATAACTTGGGTAAAATAACAGTAAATGTAACGTGTAAGAGTATTTCTAAAAACATTGAGTTTTTAGTTGTAAAAAGTTGTTCAAAACCATTGTTAGGAATATTTGCATGTATAGAATTTAAGTTGCTTAAAAGAGTAGATAACATAGAAACAGATGAAAGAAAGAAATTTATATTGGAAAACTCTGATGTATTTACAGGACTAGGCAAATTTACTGAAAAGTGCAAGATTGTTTTAAAAGAAGATGCACAGCCAGTTGCGAGACCAGCCAGAAGAATACCGTTAGCATTACTCGAAAAACTGAAAGAGAAACTTGGTGAATTAGAGCGACAGGGTATTATAGGGAAAAGTACGAAACCATCAGAGTGGGTAAGCAATATTGTTATTACAGAAAAAACAGACAAGTCAATAAGAATTTGCATTGATCCAAGTGAACTCAATAAAGCAACTATTAAAGAATATTATCCAATTCCGACATATGAGGAAATATCAACAAAATTACAGGGTAAAGAGTATTTTACAGTACTAGATTTAAAAGGTGGGTTTTACCACATTGAATTAGAAAAAGAAAGTCAAGAACTGTGCACATTTAGTACACCTTTGGGATGCTATTACTTTAAGAGACTTCCATTTGGATTAAAAATGGCACCAGAACTATTTCAAAAGATTAATGTAAAGAATTTTGGAGATATAGATGGAGTATCGGTTTACTTCGATGACTTAATAATTGCTGCCGACAATGAAAAAGAACATGATAAAATTGTAGAGAAAATAATGCAAAGGGCTAAGGAAAAGAATATAAAGTTTAATGGCAGTAAGTTACAATATAAACTAAAAGAGGTAAAATATAAGGACATAAGTTTTCTAAAGAAGGTGTAAGACCTAGCGAAAGTAGAATAATAGCAATTAAAAATTTATGGGAACCAACGAATAAAAAAGAACTACAAAGGATATTGGGATTGGTGAATTATTTAAGAAATTACATTACTAATGTTGCTCAAGAAACAGCCCCATTAAGAGAATTGTTAAAGCAAGATGTTGAATTTCAGTGGTTAAAGAGCCATAAGGAGGCACTAGAAAAAATCAAAGAGATATTAACTACTGCACCAGTGCTGTCAACATTTGATGCAAAGGAAAATGTCACTATACAAACAGACGCAAGCAAAGACGGTTTAGGTTGTTGTATGTCTCAGAATAATAAACCAGTGTCGTATGGATCAAGGAGTTTAACAGAAACGGAAAAACGATATGCACAAATAGAAAAGGAAATGCTAGCTATCGTTTTTGCGGTCAAGAAATATCACTATTATGTGTATGGCAGAAAATTCATAGTACACACCGACCACAAACCATTAATTACAATATTTAACAAGTCCGTTGGTGACATACCTAGCAGTAGACTACAGAGAATGAGATTAAAATTAATAAAATATGAAATAGAATTAAAATATGTACCGGGGAAAAATTTGCATATTGCAGACACATTGTCAAGGGCATATTTGAAACATCAGGTGGAAGATGATGAAACCATCGAAGATGTAGTACACGAAGTATATGAGAATGTCGGGAGAAAGAAAAATAGAATTTAGAGAAGAAACAGCCAAAGACGAAATATTAAAGAAATTGATAGACACACATTACAACGGTTGGCCAAACAAAAAAGGGAACGTAGATGAAGAATTAAAATATTACTGGAAACATAGGGATAAATTAAGTATCCACAAAGGATTAATTTTCATTGAAAATAGAGTAATAGTTCCAAAAACTTTGAGAGAGAATATGCTAAAAGTAATACACGAAGCACACTTTGGAATATCGAAATGTAAAGAAAGAGCTAGAGAAGTATTATTTTGGCCAGGTATGATGAGAGAAATTGAAAGTGAAGTGGAAGGGTGTCAAATTTGTGAAAGGTTTAGAATAGGAAAAAGGAAAGAAACGATTATACAGCATAAAATGGCGGAGTATCCATTCCAAAAGGTATTCAGTGACATCTTAGACTATGGTGGAAAAAGTTATGTTGTTCTAATAGACTACTATTCTAACTGGATTGAGCTTCACAAAATAAAGGACAAAACAGCAGGAACAATAATAAATAAAATGAAGATAATATTTTCAACACATGGAGTACCTGAAACATTTTTTGCTGATAATGTACCATACTCGTCTTATGAATTTAATCAATTTGCCAAGGAGTGGTATTTTAAAGTAAAAACAAGTAGTCCGACCTACAGCCAGTCGAATGGCATGGCAGAGAAGGCCGTACAAATCAGTAAAAACATATTAAGAAAGGTAGGAACAAATGACAAATTGTTAACTGGTCTAATGGAATACAGGAATACACCAATAACAAGTATAGGAATATCACCGGCACAAATGTGCATGAGCAGAAGATTAAGGACCAAAATTCCAATAGTAAGGAAATTATTGAATCCTGAAATACAAAAGGATGTAAAGTGTAAAGTACAAAAAGGAATGCAGAAATGTTAAAATTGAACGTCATTATAATAAAGGAGCCAGAGCAGAAACGAAATTCGAACGGGGACAGAATGTAACGTATAGAAGGGATCAAGAATGGGTACCAGCACAAATAATTAGGAAACATGAAACACCAAGATCTTACATTCTGAGAAATGAAGAGGGAAGAACAGTAAGAAGAAATTCTAGGCATATCAGAAGATCATTAAATACACCCATTGATAGAAGTACTGAAATCGAAGAGAGGACTAAAGACCAGGAAACAAACAAAGAGGAAACAACAGTTCACATTTATGACAAGGAAGAACAAAACGCAACGAGGTTAGGAAGAAAAATAAATAAACCTAAATACTTGGAAGACTATGAGTTAGGATAAGTAATTTAAAAGAAGGAAGATGTTGTAGATGTAGATGTAGGGAGTAGTCGATGTACACCTAACCTATATAGTTGTACATGATAGTTGTTAGTGTTACACAGTTATGTTAGTTATTGACTTGTATTAATAAACCTGTATTGTATTAATAAACCTGAGTTATAATAAACATTAAAACATCGCCCACCCCTAGTTACCACAATGGGTGAAAATTTCAAGTCCCACAAGCAACCAGTGGCGGAGTTGTGGGGGTTCAGTTTCAATAAATTTTATAAAAAATAGTACGGCCCTGTTCAAAATCAAACTCGAACTTGTTTTTAGGTATAACATTTTATTCTAAACAAAAAGTGTCTTCACTTTTTTTGGTATATGCCACCGTTTGGCGCGAAATTTGATATATTTTACTATTTTCGCGAAAAATTTGCCCCCAAGTTCAATCTAAAAATATCGCGAAAAGCAGAAAATTGCAACTTGCAGAGTAAATGCTCATTAATCGTTAATTTAGCGGAACTTTACATTATTGGTATGTATTGTTATTAAAAACTGCAAAAATCGGTAATTACTTCTTTATTACGAATATTAGCTATATTTTTAGATCGAACTTGGGAGCAAATTTTTCGCGAAAATAGTAAAATATATCAAATTTCGCCCCAAACGGTGACAGATATGAAGAAAAGTCACTTTTTGTTTATACCAAATTTGCTTTAAATATACCTACTGGTTGAGAAACTGTTAAACATCGTTATTTTTTCGAAAATTTCAACAATATTCGCTTTAAAATAAGGTTTTCTATCGACTGTTAAAGTCCTGCTACTAAAAAGTGGACCACCCTGTATAATATTCATATCTCACAAAGTACAGCATATTTTTAAAACATAAACGACATAAAAAATGTTGTGTAGGTGCATAGGTATACGTATTTACTATATATTACAAATTACTGCTATTGACATTTCTAATCTAACTTGGCATTAGCTTTCAGAATTACCAACTTTTCAAAATTCTGATCGCTTAATGCCTTCCTTTTTGGTGCATTCATTCACAGAACATACATTCATTATTGAAGCAAAAGAAAAATTTGCTCAACACGAGCTGATGAAGGCAAGCATCATATTTTAAAAATAATTGCTTAATAATTGGATAATCATTAAGCATGCTAAATTGTGTTCTTTTGTCATCTAAATATTTTAAAAACTCCAATTTCGTTGTCTAATCCCTAATATTAATGTCAGTTTTTGTAGAACTTCCAACTTCATTGAAATCAAAAAAAAATCTGTGTTGAGTGTTTCCTGTTCGGTTTCTCGTTCTTCCGCGGTATCATCTGTTTTGTCCGTCGGCATATTTTCGGCTGCTTTTATTATTATCTTTTGAATATCTTTTCTAGTTGGGTTAACTTGGTCTTTTTTGACCTTTTTTTTTTAAGTTTTCATATTTTACTTTAAGTGATACTAATCTTGGCAATATATACCCGTAGTGTGTTGACTGTTCTCCTTGCAATAGATCAATTGTTGCTGCAAGAGGTTCCATGATTAAGCAGTATTCTTCTAAGTATTCGATATCAATATCTTTAATGGCATTTTTAATTTCTAATTTCCCAAACAAAATTTTTAGAGTATTTTTGTTCAATAAAATATTTAATAAAACTGTTGTCCGTATTACTACACACACACTACCTTTTTAACTGTAGCTATTATATGCACTCCATGCGGGTTGTGTTTAAAACTTTAGACATGTTTTAACACGTTGAAAACCACAGTTCCTATCTTATAAAACTTAATATCTTAAAAAGTACTTGTATTCACTAAAAGTACTTAAGTACTTTGCACTGTACTGCAGTATTTTACAAAGTAATTAAGTAATTTTTGTGGTACTAAAGTACTAATACAAGTAATAAGTACCAGTATTTTCACCAAAGTACTTGAGATTCAAGTCTTAAGTAACTAATTTTGAAATGTACTGCAGTACCAGTCCTAAGTACCGGAAAAGTACCTACTGAAGTACAAAAGTACTGCCCAGCTCTGCTTTCATTTAATGATAATGAAACACAAGTCATAATAAGCCATTATCATTTATTTACAAATAAAAATATCTTGGTGCAATTACTTGATTCTTAAATATATAGTTAAAATCTTCTGTATAAGTGCGTTATAGGCATAATTTTAGCAATGAGTAAAACCTATAAATACATATATATAAATGCCGATTTAAAATAAATATGTATAACACGATCTACTTAAAATTTGTCGCTATTTACTTTGTTACAGCATGCATTGCGTGTGCAAGGTATTCTACGTTTTTAGAGGTAACGCCGGCCATCGATACACGACCGTCTTTGGTGAGGTACACGCTGAAGTCTTTCGTAATTTTCTCAACCTGAAATTTTAAAAATGTTGACTTAACGTCGCTGGAAGCTTTAAATGTTTTATACCTGATCGGGTTTCATTCCTGTAAAACAGAACATTCCAATTTGGTCGGTGATGTGGCTCCAGTTTCTGGTGGATCCTTCTTTTTTCAAATTGTCTTTGAGTTGCGTACGAACAGAAATTATTCTATCAGCCATTCCTTTAACTTCTTTCAGCCTTAAACAAAAAATTGTAATATACAGAGTGTGCTATATAAATTGAAACAAATGCCGTTCAAAAATTGGAAAACAATTGCATGACCGTTTAAATGAGCAAAATAATTTTCCTTACCATTCCGTACGAAGGTTGCTGTCACCCAAAATTTCATTAGCAATTCGGGCCCCATGGATGGGAGGATTTGAGTACATTGGCCTGATAATAATCTTTAACTGGGACTTAATTTTGTCGGCTTCTTCTTTATTATCTGTGATAAGAGAGAACGCTCCGACTCTTTCACCGTAGAGACCCATATTCTTGGCGAAACTTTGTGTTAAAGCAATGCTATGACAATCTTTCAAGAAAAGTCGAACCTGGAAATGTTAAAAGTAATTTGCTTGAATCGGTTTCGCTGCAATAATGAACGTACAGCATAAGCATCTCTGTCGATATCACCAGACGCAAAACCTTGATATGCCATGTCGAAAAACGGAAATAGGTTCTTCTTTTTGATGAGCTGGCTTAGTTCAGCCCACTGCTGTTGGTTTGGATCGACGCCCGTTGGATTATGAGCACAGGCATGCAGAAGAATAATGGACTTTTCAGGAATTTTCTGCAAGTGTTTAAGGTTAATATCATAACCATATTAACTGATTAAATATTACCGAAATATCATTCAGAGCTCCTTGGAAGTCGAACCCACAAGTTTTCGGGTCGTAGAAAGTGTAAGATTTCACGTCTAACCCACTATGTTTAAATATTGGTGTATGATTTCCCCACGAAGGTGCAGGTAAATACACTGTTTTGACTCCGGGGAAAAACGCCTTCAAGTATGCCGCTCCTAGTCTTAACGAACCTGTACCAGATATACCTTGAAGTGTTGCGTTAAGTCCGTTGCGAACATGTACAGAATCTTCCCCCAAAGCCAGTTTTATACTGCGATCGCAGAATTCGGATATGCCCCCGATTGCTGCATATTCGTGATCCAACTTTTTATTTTTTAACTGTTCTTCAGCTTTGAGTACACACAATAATACGTAGGGTTTTCCGTTGTCATCACGGTAGGCTCCCACACCTAGATTAATTTTTTTAGGATTGGTGTCACGTTTGAAAGCTTCTGTAACACCCAAGATGGCATCGGGTGGTCCCATAGGTACATGCGACCACCATGAGCTATTAAAGATTTAAATTATTAAACAAATTAACTAATCCAATGATTTTTTTTAGCTTTAATATTAATAATATTATTAAACGTACCTTGCTCTTGAACATAAAATATTTATACCATTTTTGTTAGCAACAAGAACAGCTGTAGATTTAAGAGACATGTTTATTAAAAAATATTTGTGATAGCCTAAGTAATATCGTGACCGACTCTTTGACCTCTGTAGAGTTATGATTACGAAACCTGAATGCTTATAATATAAATAGCCACGTTTTGTAAGTAAATTAGTCAGGATTTTACTAGCACTTGGTCAGTGTATGACCAGCTTAATTTGATGTGATTTGTGAACTGAAAGTTGCGACAAGGTCATACTTTTTAGAGGGTCGACGCAAAGTTATATCTATGATTTTTAATTTTAATTTATTTTAAATTTTAAGCCTCTTTATTTTATAATCTATAAATGATAACGTGATAATATAAAGAGCAACCAGCATTACAAGGGCATGAAAATATATTTTGTCATAGTGAATTTAAAAAAAATACAAAAACTATTAAATAATCAATTCAACACATTTTTATTAAATAGAAAGCTCAGAAAGCTACAGAATTCGTTTTATTAGAGCTATACCAAAATACTTTTAACTAAGATAATTAGGTCAAGTAGAAATTATGTCTAATGATAAGTCGGTGTACAGTTTTGACGTTTAAGGTACCGCCAAATCAAATGTCAAGTATATTGCAAATGTGATTTCCCGCTAATACTTTTTAGTGAAAAATGGACCACCCTCCGTTAATTAATAAAGTTATAAAGATACAGAGTGTAAGGCAACTTCATGACATCATTCAACAAGTGAATAAAATCGAAGAACAGCTAAAATGTGCAATTTGGTAAGTTTTTGAAAAAGTTTCTGTACAAACTGTCTGATCTGTTTAATTTTCAGTTTACACATTTATAACGAGCCCTTGTCATTAAACTGTGGCCACATATTTTGTGCCAACTGTATTAAAACGTACAGAGAAGAATTTGTTGCATCCAATAAGCCTGTTTGTCCAATTTGCAAGGTTGTCATCGATCGTCGCAATGTGGTGCCTAATAAGCATTACGAAAATTTGTCATGTGTTATAGGCAATCTCAGTAAGAAATTACAAACGTTTATTGACTGTCCTCGTAAGTACCTATTAATTTAATCTAGTAACTTAAAGCAGTAAAGTTAGTTTCCCCACGCTGATTTTTTTGCTTCTTAAAAGTTTATCTATGAAAGTATTCTGATTCTGACTACCATTTTTGTTGTAGTTGATCAACTAAAGACGTTAAAAGCAGTTGAGGAACAAATTCAACTCAAGTATCCACAGGATCCAATAGACAATTCAAATAATCTTCCTGTAGCTTCAGTAACAAATATCGACAATAAAACAGGTTCTACTACCCCATGTGCTGACAAAAACACAAAAAACTGTATAAATCCAAAAGTAAAAACAAAGGCAGGCACGAAAAATAATGATCTAGCAAATTGTAAAAACGTTATTGGAAAAAACACAAAAACCAAAAATGATCAGACTACTTCCAAAACTCGCAAGAAAACAGATTCAACTAAGGCCGAATTCAGTACACCCAGTACAGTTCCAAAAACTCCGAATAAAAAAACTACGAGAAGTTCCTCCAGGGGTACAAAGAAGAAAACAAGATCAGATTTTATTACTGAGATTACTGATGATAAAGTCGTTACGAAAAATTTTGAAAAGCAGCTTTGCATTCCGTCTACTTCGAAAACTCCAAATAAAAGACACAGATCTGTAAATTCTCCCAAAATTAAACCAAAAACTATAGAAGTAAAACCATCGTTGGATGATATTAAAGCATCAGGTGTTGTAAATTCATATTTTAAAAGCCACGAAAATCTAATTAAAGCGTATTCAGAAAATAAAAAGACCAAATCTCCTAGTAACAATCAAGATAAAATAATAGAATTTAAGGATGCCAAGAATAAAGAGGGTGTAATACAATGGTTGAATGATAGCCAAAATAAATTCAATCGTATAACGCAAACGCAACAAACCCAAGTCTTAACAGACACTCCACCTTCGCTCGATATGATCTCTGTATCACAGGACGATAAAAGAAAAAGCAAGATGGCCAAATCATTGGAAGCACTTTGTAAGGATAATACAGCCAGGAAAAGAAATACGAGTAACAATAGGAAAGGTCGCAGGGCACGTTCATTGGAATGCCACATAACACAAAATAGAAATAAACCACGTTTGAAGCGATACAGCCTGGCGTTGAACAACCAAGAATTAGAAAACCTTATCATCGAGCAAGTCGACAGTGAACCGCTCATAAATACCGGAGAGAAGTTGGTTATTTTGGATTTAATGGAAGAAGCGTGTTTGAACAATTGGGAGACGGCTGTATCGGTTCTTAAACATCAAAATGTTAATGAAAATAACACTGAACGTGCAGCTAAAATTAATAAACCGTCTGAGCATCCTCCGAAAACTATTAAACCTAGGAAGTCCCCAAAAACTAATAGCGACAAGAAAGTAATGGATTCTTCCACAGGATGGAAACGCATGAAGGCAATCCGCAAGTCGATTAACAAGAAACAAAGGAAGCCAAAAAAACTGGACGTGAGTGTCAACTCTTCGACTTCGACGAACGTGCCGAAGGCGAGTACAATCACTGTTGCAAAACAAAAGGAGATTGCGAAGCAGCGAATCGAAACTGCTGTGGTCATTGTCGAAAAACTTAACACCGACAAAAACCCGACGGAAGATAATCAGCTCATAGCTTCAAATTTGCCGACTTTTGATTTGGATGTGCTAGAGCCGTACTTACAAGAAAATATCTCCAAGTGCCGGTTGTCCAATGGTTCAAGTAATTCACCAAAAAATTCTGATTTATGCCGAAATGCAACAGAGAACGTGAAAAATAAATCGACCACCGAAAAAGAAATAATCTGCCAACTGAAAGATGCGCAAAAATTACCAGAAACCGAATTAAATATACTGGAAAATAATATCAACCATACAAAAGATGAAGACATGATTGATCATGAAGACGAATTTTTCGAAAATCCCACACAGCCCATTATTATAGACGGCGCTTTACGTTCACCTTTTGAGTCACCTTCTGCAAAAAACTGTAGTAAAGAAGCTGTCAAACACATGAATAATTGCGATGATGAAATCTATGCAAGACTCACGCAGCCGATCTTAGATGACATTTCCCGTTCAAACTCCAAATCGTCTTTTGCGAAAAAAATTCAGCGAGCATTGAGAATTGTTCAGGATTTCGATGACACCGTTAAAAATTTTGTTGACGCATGTAAAGGCAATGAAATTAATATTTGTCGAAACAGCACATCCGAGTCGACTGCAACTGAACCCGAGTTGATGGAACTGGACACTTTGATTGCAAAAATGAGGACTGGTTTGAAAGACATGACCCACATTTTAAGTGTCCGTGCAAGTGGGCTTATGAACTCGTCCGTTGTTGATGAGAAGATCGAAGAAAATTGCAAGTCGCAGGATGGGGGCCCGTCAATCCCAGACAAACGTAAAAGTATTCATGTGCAGACAAACTCATGTTTGACGTTCGTTTACGATAAACCCGTTCAAACGGTGAAAGTAGACATGGCAGATGTTTCTATACAAGCTGTAAGTGATTCTCTTTTATTCAACGAAGAACGTGAAGTAATCTGCAGGAATGAACCTCGAGCTGTAATGGCCTGTCCAAAATGCAAACATAAATTTGTCACTGATTCCCTAGCAAACGATGTGGGAGATCGACCTTTACCCACAGCAGACGCAGAGGGCAAAAACATTTTAACCGAAAGTTTTGATGATTTAATCTTTAACACTGAAGACATCATTAAAAGCAATCAAAATAAACCTCCACTTGTACTTCGAAAACGTAATGACTCCAACAAAAACTCCTTAATTATAACAACGCAGAATAAAATTGATTTAAACCCACAATTTTTAAGCCCTCATGTAACGGAAAATATTCAGACGCACAATTTATCCAATGATTTAAATTCACCGATCGATGCGAAGAGTGCTCGACGTAGATTGGAATACAAACGAATTCGCAAGCCGAATTCTGACAGCGAGTCTGAGCCAAACGAAACCCAGGGTTCGAAACGTTTCTGCAACAAGTATGTCTGCGATAACTTGTCAATTGAGTTCGTTTCGGAACAAATGGAACTTTCACGAGGGAAAGCTGATGAACGAAATAGGACCCAGCACAATAAAATCATGAAGCTGACAGATGATAGTTTAAATATAGATTATGAGGTTAGTATTGATGACAGAGGGCACCGAGGGCAAGTTCAGGACGTCATAAAAAAAAATTGGGCCTCGTAGACCACAAAAGTATCGTAGCACTTAGCCCCCAATTTAAATAAAATGTTTTTGTTTCAGGAATATCTTACAAAAATTATCAAGAAATACGGCGAAGATGATATGGATATTGACACGTCACCTAAAGGTACATCACAACTAACGGAACCACCTCCAAAGCGAAGTAAAACCCAGGACCTGATTCAAAAATGCGAATTAATGATCAAAGAAGCTTCCGACAGTATTAAACCACAAAATTGTGTTGAAAATGGAAGAAACCATACAGTAACGGCCACGCAAGCGACGAATTTGTCCCAGAACATCCTCGATGAGTTCGGAAGTTCTTTTCCGGCGAATAAACTCAGTCTGGGCAATGGTTTTAAAGCCGTAACTGCACATGAGAATCAAAAAATTGCCCCCATACTTGATAACTTTTCCGAATCTCTTTTCACCAACGCCGAAATTCTTAATACTTGTGAGCTAAAAGCAAAAATGGAGCAAAGACCTGATGCCACACAGTTATCAGCCACATTGAATAAAGTTTCAAGGACAAACAGTGATAACACGAATTTGGAAACGAAACGCAATCCGAATAACACAGCCCCAAAAAATAAAATTGTCCCAGATGATTCGCCCCTTAATGTTACAGATTTAGATAAGTTGGTCGATTGTTTTCGTAACGAGATGGACGATTCGTTTGATGCTGATATTGACGTTGAAATGGAACGAATCAGTCAGTCTGTCCAAAAAAAAAGTCTTACTGAGGACACCAAGAAAAAAATTACGATCTTGCATGATGTAATGGTTCATCAAGATATTAATGGGGGGAAAAATGGAAGTGCTACACGTAGAGTTAGCCAAAGGCACATATCGAAAAAAGCAAAATTGGTAAATGATGAAGACTGTGCAAGTGATATAAATGACGACACGGCTAGTGAAAAAAGTGATGATATATTATTTTCCGATGAAGATGTTGTGGAAAATACCCCTCAAAAACGAAAGCCCGTAACTGAAAGAAGGTAAGGATTTTATTTTTAATTATAATTTTTTCATGAAAAAATTAAAAAATACAAAGAACTTTTTTTTAATATTAAATGTAGATATCTTAACCCTGTACAGGGTGGGCAAATTTCGATGTTTTAATAGGGAATCTCAGTAACTATAAGAGGTATTAAAAAACGGACCGCGCATCTTCGATCTCTTTTTTCGAGAAAAAGTCAATGGTGAAAACTAAAATTGGTTATCGTCTTTTGCTTTCGAGTTATCGCCGATAACTCGATTTTTCAACTTTTCGTTTTATGAGCATATCTTGCTTGTTTATGAAAAAAAATAATTTTGACGTTCTACAGGCACTTTTTTGATAAGAAGGCAGTGGCGTAGACAAATTTTCAAAAAAAAAAACGAAATTTGAGTTGTTACATAAAGTTGTATTTTTTTAAATAGAACCAATAGTTGGCTATGACTTATTTAAATTCCTTATTTTTTTGTCATTCCAAATATATAAGGTTTGATGTAGTTATTATCAATAATATGTAAGTTGCAAAAGTTTTATAATTTTTTTTTAAACAAAATTATAGTAGGCTGTAAAACCAAAAACAAAACAAGGTGTAAAACATTTTCAAACTCATTCGTTACAAGTTACGAAGGTTTTGTAATTTGCTGTTATGATAAACATTACAAATATTTGAAAATAAGATAAATTGCAACAAACTACATTACTGCAGATTCCGACTTTATCGTTGTTTCCTTATTTTTATATATTTATAATGTTTATCACAATAACAAATTACAAAACCTTCGTAACTTGTATCAAATGAGTTTTAAAAGGTTTTACATCTTGTTTTGTTTTTGTTTTCAAAGCCTACTATAATTTTGTTTAAAAAAAAAACTAAAAAACCTTTGTAACTTGCGTATTATTAAAAATAAATAAATCAACCCTTATATATTTGGAATGACAAAAAAATAAGGAATTTAAACAAGTCATAGCCAACTATGGGTTCTATTTAAAAAAATACAACTTTATGTCACAACTCGAATTTCGAATATATTTTTTTTTAATTGTCTACGCCACTGCATTCTTATCAAAAAACTGCCTGTAGAACGTCAAAATTATTTTTGTGTATTTTCATAAACAAGCGACATACGGCCATAAAACGAAAAGTCAAAAAAGCGAGTTATCAGCGATAACTCGAAAACAAAAGATGATAACCAATTTTAGTTTTCACCATTAACTTTTTCTCGAAAAAAGAGATCGAGGATGCGCGGTCCGTTTTTTGATACCTCTTATAGTTACCGAGATTCCCTATTAAAACATCGAAATTTGCCCACCCTGTACATAATGGCCATATATTCAGGCTTAAATGTAAATCAAAAATTGCTGAAATCGATTGGCAAATAAAATACTTATAAATGGTGAAAAACTAAAATTACAGTTATGTAATAAAACTTTATTTTTAAGATCGTTTTTATCGCAACTCGAACCCGCTTGCCAATTTGCTAAATTGCCTCATTCCGAAGAATCTCCCGATATAATATCATCCTTAGACCCACCTCTAACGAATCTCAACAGGACCCTTACACCTCCACCAGAATTTCAAGACAACGACGACAAAGAAAACATGGAAAATCATCAAAATACTCTTTACTTACAAAGCAAAAATAATTCCGAAAATATTGGTAAACCGAATATGCCTCTGCGTACCAGAACACAGATCGTACACACTCAGCAGTCGCAAATTATCTCACCGAAGCAGCCGAGTTTGTCGCCGATCAATAGGGAAAAAACAAATAAATTTCTAAACCCGATTACAGTCGCACAAAACTCGAAATTTTCCCCGCTGACGATAGTCAAAGTCCGGCAAGAAACCCCCCAACGTGGATCCGTATGCACCAGCACTCCCAAACAAAAAAGTATTCTAAATTATGTGAGACCCACAGATAGTGACTGCACAACTTTATCTCAAATTCCACGACCGGGCACTCAAGACAAGAAGAAAAAACCATGTTTAGCTTGCACTCGTATGTCGAAAGATCAAATTATAGCCATCACGTCGCTAGCCAATAAAAAATTAGCTTCGTACAGTAGTAACTTTGGTTCTTCGGTAACGCATATGATCGTCGCAACCAACGAGAAGAACTGTTTGAAGGACCATACAATTAAATATGTTTTAGCTGTTGCTTCTGGTATTTGGGTAATGAATTTTAGCTGGATCGAGGAGTGTGTTAAACAGGGTGTAATTGTGCCAGAGGTAAGTGCTAAAAAAGTTATTTTTAGGTGCAGAGCAAGTACTGGCCAAAAATTACTTAAGTCTTAAGTACTTATGAAAAGTACTTGGATCATAAGTACCAGTACCGCTATTTTTAACCCCTTAGCACATGACTTTTCAAATAAAAAATTATGAATGTGTACAATATTATTACAGAATGCTATAAAAATGTTAAACATTTTTTATTTTTATTTTTATTTTAAAACGAAATTTTTCAACTTTCTGGTTTTTTTCTTATATGTAACACCATGCAAATATACTACATACATAATTTTTATTCATAAAAATTAATTGATTTGCAACAAGGAATTTAGACGGTATTATAGTAAAAAAAGTTACACGTCGAATTTATAATGTAAATAAATAAAATGCAATAACATAAACTTACCCAATTTGCATAAATGGCTGTAGTAGGCGGAAGATGTAAAGCTCTTTGACGTTTTTAAATGTATATTTTCTGTAGTTCAACATAGATGGCGCAATTTTTCAAATATTACGCGTGAAACTACAATATTAGTATACTACACTGTAGATGGCGCTACTATATGAGAACTACATGGCCAACTTCATTCATAATCCGTTACGCTACTTATATGGCCGTCCCAATTGACCATAAACGCACATAAACGTCGTTCCCAGGTAAACCTCAAAAATGCACGTCAACTGGCACTCCCTGTGAAGTATATCAATAACTATATTTTTTAAATTGATAGTCACATATTTCCATAAAAATTTGGACTTGAATAATAATTATTTACCTGTAAAAATAACCAACAGCAATCAACTTTGCTTATGGGAAATTTCTTGAGGTAAATATGTGCTTTACCAATCTCACAACTTTTTGACGGGTTTGTTGCTATGCTAAAAAATATTTATACTTTTCCCAAATTCAGTGACAATTGCGAATTAAATCATGAAGAATATTTGTTATAACTATTCATAAAAATTGTTGTTGAATTTTTCTTAACTTGGACATTTAACTGCCATTATTAGTATTATTAACATGACATTTTTGAACATAAATGACATTTAAAATACATCACTGAGGGCGCCACCTGACGTACTATTTTGACAACCGATTTTGACTTCTCACAACCATGAAAAATTTGGAATTGGGACGGCCATATAACATATAAGTAGCGAAGCAAGCAGCTGAGCGGATTATGAATAAAATGGGCTATGAGAACTATGACTAATATCGCTTTATATGGTATGTATCATCCAGGGCTAGAAACCGAAAAAAATTTTGGTTAACGGTTAACCGAATTCAAGAACTTTATTTTTATAACGGTTTCTGTTGAAAAACCGGTTTTTTCCTTAAAAAAACGGTTAATTTAACCGGTTTTTAACATTATTCAGATTTGGAATGCAAAGTATAAAAAGATATTATCTATTTATAATTTTATAATATATGTACAATCAAGCATTCAGTAATTACTTTTGGTAAACTAATCACATTTAATACAGATTTTGTATTTTTTCAAAATAATTTTTATTAAAAAGAGATGTTTAAAAAACCGGTTTTTTATTATTTTGGTTAAAGGTTACCGTTTTTTTTGCCTTTAAAAATAACGGTTTCGGTTTCGGTTAAAAATCCCAATTTTGGACAAAAAATAAAGGTTAACCGGTTTTTTAAACAATCTGTTACAATATGCAGTAAGGGGTTAAAAGTACTGATTGATTCGGGTGATCAACAATGACTGATGCCCGCTAACTTCAGACCGAAAATAAAATAACCAATTTTTAGTTGGTATCTCAGTGTAAAACTAGGATATCAGTGGCGTAGCATTATTGACGTTTTCTGTGACGTTCAGGTTGACCTGTCATTTCGTGTGCGGTTAATAGCTTTTCGTTTTAATTTGCATCTTTTCGTAAAAATCAGTTATCAGTTTTTCGTTTTCTGTGCGTTCAGGTTGTTCTGTCATTTCGTGTGTGACCAATATTTACATATGTATGCATATTAATAAAGGAACTGCTTTAAGGTAGCCTCACTTAATTGTTTTTATGGAGCTAATTCTTTTAAACAAAAAGCTTTGCAAATCTTTTTGTCAGTAAAAACTGTAGCTGTCTTATTTAAATGGAGAATTTTATTACTCGTTCTGTCAATACAAACTTTTTTTTCCTACGCCACTGATTTTCCCCTATGGGTTACCATCCGTTCGAACAAAGTTCCTAACACCCTTGGCATCAATCAGTTTCGATCACCCGATATAAGTACTTGCAAAAAGTACTTAAGTATTTCTCAAGTACTCTTCAAGTACTTTTTGCAGATATTTTTTGGAGACTACAGCATTACTGATGTTACTAGTATAAAACCCTTTTTGATATCAGCAACCAATTAAAAATATTACAGAATATGTAAATTTTAATTTTTTTCTATAATAGTAAATTATTACAGTTTATTAAAAAAGAAGTTAAAAATTTTGCACAGGTAAAATTAAAAATGAATTTTGAACCGTTTTCTTACGACATTTTTCTCTAAATTGTACATTTCTGGCAGTTTACGATGCGAAAATGTATATTTCGATTTTTGAACACACTTTTGTGTGGTAGACTAAAACAGATTTGTTTAAAATTAATTTCCTAGTAAGGCAAAAACTTTTCTTTCTTTTACAGTTTTATAAAAACTTTACCTCAATTGCCATTTGGGGCGTTATTTTTGTGACACAGTGTATACTGGACGCATAATATATTAGGAGAAGTTTATTCGATGTGCTTATATAGGTTTCACTATTATATACTGTTAATTAATTTTGAAAATGTTTTGTTTTTCCATTAATATAATGATAAGAGCGACACTACAGCACATTTACTATAAACATTTCTGCTAAACTTCTATATACATGAGACGTACAAAAAAAAATACATGGTTCAAATCAATAATAAACTATACAAATTTTAGTAATTTAGGGTCAAAAATGAAAGAATTGTTCACAATATAATTCAATAAATGTTGTAGGATAAGATTTACCTTATAGAGTTAAATTTTTATTTAATAAAACTGTTCTCTGCATTACTACCCACATACAACCTTTTCAACTGTAGCTATTCTATGCAGCCCAATGTGGGTTATGTTTAAAAATTTGGAAAAGTTTTAACACATTGAAAACCACAGTTCCTAAAGTACTTTGCACTGTAGTGCAGTATTTTACAAAGTGCTTAAGTAATTTTTGTGGTACTAATGTACTAATACAAGTAATAAGTACCAGTATTTTCACCGAAGTACTTGAGATTCAAGTCCTAAGTAACTAATTTTAAAATGTACTGCAGTACAAGTCTTAAGTACCGGAAAATTACTTGAAAAAGTACTGAAGTAAAAAAATACTTAAGTAATGTCTAGCTCTGGTTAGGTGTTATTGGTCAATTTAAAAAAAAATTGTCTTCATATAATTATTGATTACATCTCTTATTTTTACTATTTTCTCTTTTTTTTTTCAGGAACCTTTTGAAGCACTCGACGTATCAGGGATTGCTGGTCCGAAGCAATCGAGGCTTACAAGACTTCAAAATCCCCTTCTTAAAGGTTTTAAAATTTATGCAGCAGCTCCATTTTTGTCGACTACTGAGCAAGAAATTCAGGTTTGCATAAAATGCGAATTAAATTTCAAATCGGTAATTTTAAAATATGCAGTCTGCTGTGCTGCTGCTGGGAGGCGAAGTTGCTTCTAGACTGGACGATTTATTACCAAAGAACGACAAGATTTGTTTGGTGGTCACGGAAGCTGCAGCCACACAGGATTTTGAGCAATACGAAGGTAATTGTTTAATTATTTATCGATTATGTTTTTGATTTAATAATTGCTTGAATTATTTTTAATTAGGATGGCTGGAAGTATTAAAAGTGGCGACAGTGGATATCGAATGGCTTAGTAGAAGTATAGGACAGTACCGTTTACTAAGCCTGCGACCTTTTATATTGTGTTCTGACGATGCCCTAATTGATTTGGGATATCCGACACAACTAACA
This sequence comes from Elmis aenea, assembly GCA_947652605.1. Taxonomy (NCBI): domain Eukaryota; kingdom Metazoa; phylum Arthropoda; class Insecta; order Coleoptera; family Elmidae; genus Elmis; species Elmis aenea. Next base: position 18,573,742 of record OX393580.1, on the reverse strand, counting down.
CATGAAGTTACCTCAGATTCTTTTTCTCAGGGTACTAGTACAACCGTGACATGAAGTTTTAGCACTGTATATGATTTATAAATATTTTTTTCACCTGTAAAAGTGTTTGGTTCTTTTGTTATATTTATAAAATTGAGGAGATAGTTTGATTTAACTCACTCATTAGGCGCGTTCGGGACGGTGGCTCTTTTTACTCTATTTGCACTTTTCTGCTCCACAGCGTTCAGGACGCGACAGTGGGAGAAAAAAGAGCAGCTCCGAAGCGCATTCGGGACAGAAAGATTGGAGTAAACGGAGCTTATCTATTTACACCAAGTCGAGAGCTGGTGAAAGCAGAGCAGTCATGCGCATAACGGAATGTTTACGTGTGTTTGAATTCTTTGAAATTGGAATTACCAGAATAAGGGTAAGCTAAACATCCTGGCGTCGTTTAACAAGTAGTTGCGAAGTTATAATATGTAAAAGTGTACTCTGTGTTGTGTTCTGCAAGTGATACAAAATGTTTCATTCCGAAAAATATGCCATGGTTTTAGATGAAAGAGGAAATTCCACATAAGAAAGAAAATTTATCAATATTATTATTGAACATTGAAGGTATCATATACAGCAGGGGTCGGCAACCCTCGACCCGCGGGCCACATGTGGCCCGCCATGTACTTTAATCCGGCCCGCCAAGTAATAATCTAAATATATAATTAACGCAATATTTCATAATTAAAACACCAAATGCATTATAAAAATTTGTATTTCATTTTACTATACAGCAGGGGTGGCCGAGACGTCGACCGCGGTCGACCGCAATGCCTCTGGAAGTCGCCCGTGAAGCTGACTTAAAATTTGACAAATTATAGTGATAAATTCAGAACATATTTGAATTTAAAAAATAATTCAAAATTATTTTCTGCAAATAATAGATACACAAAATACACATTTAAAATCAATAACTTCAAATGAAAGCTTCTGGAAATTAATAAGCAGGGATAAATATCCACATATTTGGAAAGTAGTTGCATATTTCAATGCCTTTTTTGGTACGACATATTTGTAGGATTAGCATTTTCCTGCATAAATGGGATAAAAACTAAACATACCTAGGTCACAATTATTATTATCTGATCTACATTTGGAATTGTGTTTAAGAATTAGTTTAAGTTCATACGAGCCAAATTTTGACAAACTGGTCAAAACTATGTATGCATTGTGCCAAGTGTCATCAAAATAAAACAATTCTATTGTTTTTTTTTTTTTGTGAAATTTGCTTTTAATTTATTTTAATACAATTGTAAAACAATAATTTTCTTTTTTTCCTGTATTTTTTGAACTTTTTAAAATTCAGAACCAGTGCGAGAAAATAGTTATTTGTAGGTAATTTTATAGTAGTCATAGTAAAATGTCTTCACCACTTTGTGTCTTTTAGGAAAAAAAAGTCATCATTTCGTAAGTATTTAAAATTTCATAAAAAAAAGACAGTTCGTAAGTATCTTCTAAAAAAAGTCATCGATTTGTAAATACTTAAAAAGGCCTTAAAAAACGCCAATGATTCGTAAGTACCTTAGAAAAAACGTAGTCGCCCGCGGGTAAACTTTCTCTCAAAAGTCGCCCCTAACGACTAAAAGTTTGGCCACCCCTGCTATACAGGGTGTTTTTTACGTAATGCAAAAAAATCGGGACATGATTCCTTACTGAAAATTAAGGGGGTTCTTTCATATAATATATTTTTCTTAGACGTCTCCCCTCGGCGTTACACCCCCCTAAAGGGCGGTAAAATTAGGTTTTTATTTTATTTCTCAAATTTGGATAAATGTAGGAGAATGATATTTGGTAGATGTTTATACTTATTAAAAGGTTTCCCATAGTAATATTTTCAATCATCTCCCACCTTCACAGGGGGTTATTGAGTAGAATTGATGGGTGTAATTCATTTTAACGTTTACGCGGCAACAACGCTATAACGCCCGTCAATTCTACCCAATATGAACATAAACAAATCATGGTAAGCACCAAAATGAATCGTTTTATATTAAAATATTTAATGGTTCATGTTCACTCATTTAGTTTTTTACTCAAAAACTATGGGTTGTACGAGAAAAGTTAAAAAATTTAAAAAAAAAAAAAAAATATCAAGATTTTTAGCAAAGGTTTTTAAATTGCAAAATTTCAACCCATCAGAAAGTTCTTATAGAAAAAATCAACAGGGGTCGCACTTTTCATCCCCCTGTGAAGGTGCGAGATGATTAAAAATATTACTATGAGAAACCTTTTAGTAAGTATAAAACACCAACTAAATCATTCTCCTACATTTATCCAAATTTGAGAAATAAAATAAAAACCTATTTTTATCGATCCCCTTTAGGGAGGGGTGTAACTCCGAAAGAGACGCGTAAGCAAAAATTTTATATAAAAGACCCCCTTTAATTTTCGATAAGGGATCAACTTCCGAATTTTTCATTATTTAAGAAACACCCTGTATATTTCAATGTTTATTTTAACGCTATTTTATGTTTTATCTAGCATCGGTTAATATCGGGTGATTAAAAATGATTGATGCCCGCTAACTTCAGATCGAAAATAAAATAACCAAGTTTATGTTGGTGTCTATGGGCACGTTACGAACGCCATCCAAATATTGATATGTGCGGCCCGCTTGAAAATATTATTGTTTAATTTGGCCTGCTATCAAAAACAGGTTGCCGACCCCTGATATACAGGGTTCTCGTTTTTCGAGGGCCACTATGGGGATCTCGTAAACGGTAAGAGTTACGACTTCGGTTAAATTAGGGCAAAGTTGTATATTCAGGTGCTTAATAATTTGAAGCAAACAGAACTTATCTAGCTCTTTTAGTTTTAGAGATATAGGGAAAAAAGTAAAACGGTGGATTTTTGTTTTCTGCCCGTAACTTTTTCATTTGATGTCGAATTTCATTTTTTAATTTTTTTAAAACCATCATCAGGTAAATTTTTTCTTATGGACGCTATATCTGATTTTAACGCCAATTTGTAGAGCATATTTTTCTGAATTCGACAATGTATAACACTTGGCACATTTTTGAAACAATTGTTGTTAAAAATGGCTAAAACAAATATTTTATTTATAACAAATCCTAATCGGCATGGTGAATAATTGTCTTTGTCCCTTTTTCCTTGGCAGCACGTAAGTAAACCGCATGAAATTACTATTTAAGGGATTTAATTAAAAAAAAGTAGGTAGGTATTATTAAATATGTTAGGAATTCATTAACATTGTTCACTTATTAGCAAATATTTTTAGAATACTTTCTTTGCATAAGTAATAAATTTCTCTAAAATGCGTATTTAATCCTTATTTGGCATACAATTATTTGTAACAAAATTTTCGTAATCAAATAATATAAGTGTTCATAGTTTACAAAAAACGTCCAGAAATCTGTTTACGCTTTTTGCTTCTTAGAAGTCATTAACGCAGATAAAAGGCATAACTGGTTTTTTTTTGTAAAGTGTACGAATATGATTATAAGTTATAAATGAAACTATATTTGTATCGATTATGTGTTAAAATAAGCTAAAAATAGTGTAAATCTTATAACATACCCAAGTTCACAACTATCATTTTTTGCCGTCTTGAAATTGTATTTCCACCTTTCTTGACCTTTCTGAGATCGTAAAGTGGACTCATTTAGATCTATAAGGATCAGATCAGTTTCAGTTGGAACTAAAATTTAAATTTTAAGCGACTATTAATTAATTATTTTAACCATTAAATTGTAATTTGGGAGTGGTAGTTAATAATGCCGGTTATTCGATTATCACGTTAACTAAAGTAAGATCTAACACATCAGTTTATACAAAATAACCAACTGTGAACTTATATCTTAGCAATAAAATGAAAAATATTAGTTCCAATAAATAATTTTCAGCCAAACTGTGTGCAATTAAAAAAAAGCAGCAACTGCAACATGTTATTTGGTAATGGACAACATTATTGCATGGGCAGCGTGTTTACTTTCATCGGAGGGTCAGGTCAGTGCCGTTTCTGAGTACTTGGCCGCCCGCGTGCTAACGTACGTTTCGCCGCCCCGGTAAACAAAAAAAATTGAAATAAAAAAATTAATAATTGTCGTTGCAAGTATTACATTTAACAACATGTATACAGCGTCATTCAAAAAGTCTGCAACAAATAGGAAACATTTTTATTATTGATTTCTCAAAAAAAATTATTTTTGATAAAAGTTGGTGCATGGTCTAAAACTAATTTTAGGATAAAAAAAGTTTAATAAAAAGTCATAGGACACTGGATTTTAAGGATTTTTGAAATATTTGCAAGATCAGAGTGCCCTTATTTTATGAGATACAAAAACAATTTATAGGAAAAAGTTATTTAGAATCTCAAAATAAGGCTAGATTTAAAATTTTGAAGATCAATTTCAAAATTTTATTTTTTATTTTTTAAGAAATTTTAACATTCAAAAAGTCTGCAACAAAGGGAAAAGTTTTTTATTATTAATTTCTCAGAAAATTTTATTCTTCATTAAAGTTGGTGCATAGTCTAAAACTAATTTTAAGATAAAAACAAGTTTGATAAAAATTCATAGGACACTAGATTTTAGCGATTTTTGAAATATTTGCAGGAGTAAAGTGCCTTTATTTTAAGAGATACAAAAAAATATTGTAAAATAAAGTTATTTAGAATCTCAAAATAAGGCTAGATGTAAATTTTGACGGTCAAATTCCAAAATTACAATTATTACAAAATTTTAAGCACTTTACTTTTGCGAATATTTCAAAAATCGCTAAAATCTAGTGTCCTATGACTTTATTAAACTTTTTTTTATTTAAAATTAATTTTGGACCATGCACTACCGTTTATCAAGAATATAATTTTTTGAGAAATCGATAATAAAAAACTTTTCCATTTGTTGCAGACTTTTTGAATGTTAAAATTTCTTAAAAAATAAAAATTAGAATTTGACCTTCAAAATTTAAATCTAGCCTAATTTTGAGATTCTAAATAACTTTTTCCTATAATTTTTTTTATATCTCCTAAAATAGGGGCACTTTACTCCTGCGAATATTTCAAAAATCGTTATAATCTAGTGTTCCATGACTTTTTATTGAAATTTTATCTTATAATATTAGTTTTAGACCATGCACCAACTTTTATCAAGAATAATATTTTCTGAGAAATCAATAATAAAAATTTTTCCCATTAGTTTCAGACTGTTTGAGAATGACTTTAAATTTGTCATTATGTGTAAGAGGGATTTTCAGCGCCATCTCTTGCGCCCTTGGCACTTGTCCCATTGCCAATTGCATTGCTATCTATCTACAACCGCCGATTGAGTACATAAATTTAATCGCGATCTTCACTCTCAAGTCGAAATTACCGAATAAGCAAACTGGAGAGTGATTTACGCGTTTTTACATTTTTTTTTTTTGAATAGTATGGGATTGAAATCTTTAATCCTTGATCATTTTTACATACTATTTTTCAAACTAATATTTTATTTTCAATTCTTGTGAAACATTAAAGACCGCAAGGGCGGCATTTGGCCGCCCTCTAAATCGGCCGCCCACGTGCGGGGCACGCTTTCGCCCCCCGCCAGAAACGGCCCTGGGTCAGGTTAGAGGTCGGAAAAAGTATTTTTTTTTGTAGCTGAATAATGGGAAACGCTAAAAAAAAACAACTAATAAATAAAATGACATGCAGCTGTGCGCATCCATCGGCATTCTGTTAGAGGTCGGTAAGAGTTTTTTTTTTCAAAGCTGAATAACGGGGAACGCCAAAATAAGATGACGTGCAGCTGTGTGCAACACTATTCCATCTGCATTCTGTTTACTGTCATCAGAGGGTCAGGTTAGAGGTCAGTAAGAGTTTTTTTAAAGCTGAATAATGGGAAACGCCAAAATAAGATGACATGCAGCTGTGTGCAACACTATGTGCAACACTATTCCATCTGCATTCTGTTTACTGTCATCAGAGGGTCGGGTTAGAGGTCGGTAAGAGTTTTTTTTTTAAAGCTGAATAATGGGAAACGCCAAAATAAGATGACGTGCAGCTGTGTGCAACACTATTCCATCTGCATTCTGTTTACTGTCATCAGAGGGTCAGGTTAGAGGTCGGAAAGAGTTTTTTTTTAAAGCTGATTAATGGGGAACGCTAAAATAAGATTACGTGCAGCTGTGCGCAACACTGTTTTTCAATTTTAACGTCTGGAACAGACACACACACGCGTACACACAGTTGATTATTGGGTAAAAACTGACGTGATAGATGTTGCTTTAATGAACGTGATAATCGAATCGATTTACAAGTTAATGGTTAAAATAATAAATCAATGGTCGCTTAAAATTAAAATTTTAGTTCCAACTGAAACTGATCTGATCCTTATAGATCTAAATGAGTCCACATTACGATCTCAGAAAGGTCAAGAAAGGTGGAAATTGTAATTCAAGACTGCAAAAAATGACAGTTGTGAACTTGGGTATGTTATAAGATTTACGTTATTTTTAGCTTATTTTAACACAAAATCGATACAAATATAGTTTCATTCATGCCTTATAATCATTATTCGTACACTTTACAAAGATGTTTTAGCTATCTTAACATGAGAAAATTCGAATGAAAAAACCTAACCTAACTGTCAAACGGAACTTTTAAAATGAATTTTTATGCTAAGTAATTGAGAGCGCCAAATAATTTTAACATATTTGAGCACAGGACGTCCAGTTTTATTAGTCTACTTAATTTTATCAATTTCTGACAAAGTCCGTTAAAGTGACTTGTAACTTGTTCCATAAAGACAGTGTAGACAAATTGGTGTAAAATTTTAACGTAGCGTTATTTTTTGAACAATTCTAAATCAAAACTCTTATTACAACTCTTATTAGGTACAACGTACAACTCTATTGACTGAAGGATAGTTAAGTATTAGGCTACAAAAAGTTGTTCAATATGCAATTTCTTACGACTTTATTAGTGCTAAAATCTAGCGTCCACGTCTAAGAAAACTTTTACAAAATTGTTCCATGCAATTCCAAATCTTAACAGGTAAAATTAAATATGTGTATGTCCTTTTATTACAAATTTTAATGTGAATCTCGTTTAAATTGTCACAATTGTATTCACACCACGGTCTACTACACAGGTTAGGAAGCCTGTCAAAAAATCAGGAACTTTTCGACATAAATTTCCGCTAGATGACGATACGTCTAAGAACCATTCGCCATAAATATCCGTTAGATGGCAATAAGTCTAAGAACTTGAGCTAGCACTAGGTGGGATCTTATTTTGAACAAAACTGACTTAAAAATTCGATAAAAACATTTGAATATACATCCCCTGATTGATTACATTCGAATTTTGCGAATGTTTTAAGCGAAAGCCTTTAAATATCGCTGACTATGTCAAAATATTGTACACGAACCGGTTCTTATAGACGTATCGCCATCTAGCAATAATTTATGGCGAACGGTTCTTAGACATAACGCCATCTGTGGGATAATTTACGGAACTAGTTACCGGCCTCAGTCGTTTTTATATGGGAGTCCCCCAACCTATGTAGTAGACCGTGATTCACACTCTGTATAATTCATTGATTTAAGCGAAGCAAACGTCAGAATGACATTATGATGCTTGTGCAGTTATCCCAGGAGCAATCTTTTGATATTGTTCAGTTTTTAACTACATATTAACTATAAGGTATAGAGTTAAGCTAAACTTAATGTAAAAATTTCCAAAATGTAGCAAACTTAAGATCAAAAGAATTATATACTATCTTGCAAAATTACCCTCATTTAAATTTGTACACAGGTTTAACTAGCACGAGGTACGACAATATGTACCTTCGTCAAAATGGATAGGTAAATCGCTTTAAAACTATAAAAAGTGCAATAACTAAATAAAAACTTTTATGGATTTTAAACATTTGCAACGAACTACAAAAATTCGACGTACTAAATAAAAAACATTTTTTTAAGATCTCTTGGTCATACTTGCTAAAAATATTTAAAGATGATTTTATATTTAAGTTAGTGCACAATCACAACGGTATTGGATTCAGCAGTGTCTTGAGTAAAACTATTAACAAGGCCTTACAATTATCTCAGTATCTTACAAAAGAGCCATTCAGCCACGCTTCAGATTAAATAAAAATAGAAAATGGGTGCAGTTCAATCGATTTAATATTAATATCTGCAGCATATTAATCATAGCAACTTTCATGCTTTCAGCTCCATTTACTTTACCAAGTGTATATTTAAATTAAATCAGATTATTTATGTGATAAATGTAACAATAAAACTGGAATATTGTAGAAATGCATACAGTAAGGTCGAAATTGCCATTAATTTCTCCTAAGAAGACATGTTGTGTTAGTTATGTGTGTAATCTACAGGGCCAGCTTACAGCCTAGACATTGTTGATTATACAAGGAAATTACTTTTTTTTTTGCTCAATCATGAATGTTAAACAACATTACTATTAATTTTAGTATTTACACATATATATTAAGATCGTAACGATATCTGCAAATAACTTTGTTAAATATGTCTTTAAATTCTTATTTGTAGGTTTTCTTGGTGCACTTCTAGTTAATATTTACAATTATCGATTTGTATGCGTAGTGCTTTTAAATACAAATTTATTAAAACTTATGTTAACGTATTATTTTAGTTGCTGAGTTCCTAAGAGAAGATCGTGGTGAACAAAATGTTACAGACAAAGCTAAATCCATGATTAAAGAAGCGTGCGAACTGTTAAAATTAGAAAACATATGCGGTCAAGTCCTCGACACAATCGTTCCAAATGTAACAGCGATGAAAAACTGGGGTAAGTACGTTCAAAATTATGTGATAATAGCCTGCATTGAGGTTTTAAGCCAAGGGCACGTGGACGCACCAATGGAGATGATAGCTATAATTTTTGACGTACATGTTAATTATTTTTCTATTATTAGACTAAAAACTACGTCGAAACTTTGATTAACTGATAAATTACCGGAATTACGTTTGTTTACAGTGACTTGATTAATATTTGTTCAATTGTAACTTAATTGTAACGAAGTTACACGACTTTAAATATCAATTTAACGTGAACAAAAAAAAAAAAAAAAATGGCGAGAAGCAATTATTATATAATGTTTTTAGCTTCTCAAGGTTTTCTCGAATAGAAATTTTTGTTTGTTTAGTATTAATTTTTTTTTAAATCACAATATTTTATCAGTGTTTATTTAGAACCGGTTGATTTGCGCTACTGATTACTTATCATCGGTTCTAAGGGGATAGCTCTTACTGTATTAACAAATTTTGGTTGGTGTTGTGTTGGAAGTTGTTTTATTTTGTCAATTTAGTTTGCTGCTCATGACCAAAATGACAATACATTATTAGTTCACCTTTTTTTCTTCCAAAATAGGTGTCGATGCCTGCACCAAAATGCATATTTTCTTTGGTGAGGATTGTAAGATGGACGAAGAAACAAAACCAGAAACTGCAACTACTCCTGACTCGTCCTCGAACTCGTCAGAAAAGAACTTTAATTTTTTTAACTTAATTTTGTTTTTTTTTGGTTTGGACCAAAATTATTACAGTTAAGTTCTTGCATTTTTGATGTACGTAATGATAGAAACGATATGTAACAAATATTTTGTACAATTGATCATCTAAACCGATTATTACATTTCCTGTTTAAATGTTGTTATTTAAATGTTTGCAATCATTGTACATACCATACACATAGTTTATGTTTAGTTGTTAGCCTTGAGTAGTAGGTTAACAAATTGAAGCCGAACGCACTGGATTCAGTTCACTCCGCTCTTGCAAGACGAATTTTGTGAAAGACAAGTCACAGCGTACTTTGAAAAATACGCACGTCGTATGCCAACGTCAAGTTTGAGACATAAATCATTATTGCAAAACAAAATTGTAAACAATGTTAATTTTTAAATCAGCGAGTTATTTCTTTAACGATTTTGATTAAAATGAAAAAAAAAAACTATAATAGAGGAAGAGTTTTAATGGTGAAAATTAATAATAATTAATTTCTTGTTTGTACGATGCAAAGCATTGACTTAATCAACTTAATACGAAAGCAAATTGTTAAAATTAACTTTATTTCTCCAGATAATAAAAGTTAACAGTTGTAATTCTATAATACATTATTAAGCACGTGTCATACCAAACATTAACCTAACTTTTTACTGTCTGTTACAAACACGGTCTACTACACAGGTTGGGAAACTCCCATATAAAACCGACTGAGGCCGGTAACTAGTTCCGTAAATTATCCCACAGAGGCGATAAGTCTAAGAACCATTCGCCATAAATGATCACTAGATGGCGATACGTCTAAGAACCGGTTCGTGCACAAGATTTTGACATAATCAGCGAGATTTATAAGCCTTCGCTTAAAAAATTCGAATTTCATCAATCAGATGATGTATATAAAAATGTTTTAATTGCATTTTTAAGTCAGGTTTGTTTAAAATAGGTTTTTAAACTTGATCGCCATCTAACGGATTTTTATGGCGAATGGTTCTTAGACTTATCGCCGTTTAGCGGAAATTTATGTCGAAAAGTTCCAGATTTTTTGACAGGCTTCCTAACCTGTGTAGTAGACCGTGGTTACAAAACATACAAACATAACCTTACTTCTAGCTGTCTTTAACCTAACTTTTTATTGTATTCCAACACAAATTTTATTTTAATAGTTTATTACACTTCATAATTTATCTAGAAGCAATGACCCTTAAGGTCAATCGAGAATAAATTAAATATTTCGACATTTAAAAACTAAATACACAATATTTTAATTACATTCTATAAAAGACTTTTTGCAATAAATTGTTAAAAATAAGCGTCTAATTACTTCATGGTATCATACGACACACAATAAAGACTACAATAACTTCATTACAATTATCAGACACTTTATAATGTGAGCTATTATATTAATATTGATACTTTATTTTAGTGCTAAATAAAAATAAAAAAGGAGTTTCATTATTTATTGACAGTTTCTAAGAACTTGGAATTCTACATAGTAGACAGTACAGTATACAAATTTCAAATTAAGTAATGACTAAAATTTGCTTCTTTATTTAAACAACAAACAATTTTTTATGGTTTTTAAGAATCTTATAAAAACTCAAAATAATAAGGTGACCAACTTTTTAGCAATGAAAAAAGGAGGACACAAATAAATTTTGATAGCTATAAATAGTGACGGACTGGGAAAAAAAATCGGCTCGGGCATTCAGATTATAGAGGCCCACAGCCAGGGTTGGTCAAAATTTAATTTTTATTTAAAAAAATCAATAATCAATTGATTTCAATTGAAAAAACTAAGAACTTTTGATGTTTTTGATTTTTTTAAAAGAAACTTGACTATTATGTTTCACAACTAATTTATTAATTTTTCACGTTACATATATTCTTTATACAGCGTCATTCAAAAAGTATGCAAGAAATGGAATAATTTTTTATCATTAATTTTTTATCATTAATTTTATTGTAAATTTTTAGTTCTTGATAGGGATTGCAATCCCGATCAAATTTTACGATCCCGGGATTTCGGGATTGAAGATGTTTTAATCCCGGGATCCCGGGATTATATATAATAATATAATGTGAAGTATTTGCTTAAAAACAGAAGCTAATGCAGTGTATATATATTTTTTGATTACAAATGATTTACATAATTATTGAATAATTTAGTAATTACCAATTATTTTTATTAACTTTTTATTTAATTTGTTTCCTCTATAATTTCTGTTAATTTGTTTTAATTATATCATAGGTGCAAAGATGTTAATAATAATTGAAAAAAATATATATTTGCCTACCGTACCTATTATGTTTTATTATTATAGAAATAATCGAATTATTAGATATAACCTTTAAATAAATGAAATTAAACTTATTATACATTAGAATACTTAATTACATACACATAAATTTGCTGAAACTGTTAAAAACTCAAACAAAGCACAACTTTAATTCACTAAAAATTTAAAAAATAGACTGTTTTATAAGTAACAAAAATAAAAGAAATTAGGATGATTATTATCTTAGTACAAGAATTTTTTTAAATTTTGTTATCATACATAAGACGGCGAGCGGCGACGTAAACAAGCTTAAACTTGCAAAATTGCATCGTTCAACTTATTCACGTTGAGTAGATACCAACTATGAGCAATTTTTTTTACAAAATAATGTACTTATAGTTACATTTTTTAAATACCGAAAATCCCGGGATTCTACATTTAAAATCCCGGGATTTTCGAGACCAAAAGGCGACCGGGATCCCGGGATCCCGAATCCCGTGATTGCAATCCCTAGTTCTTGATAAAAGTTGGTGCATGAACTCAAACTAATTTTAAGATAAAATTAAAAAAAAAAACATTCATACAGCACTAGATTTTAGCGATATCAGAAATATTCATAAGAGTAGGGGAGAGTGGCCTAAAATGATCCCCCTAACACCAAAATAGTTGTAAAATGTAGAAAAAGATTCATAAATAATCGAGACTTTTTTTTATTAAATCCTGTAAACATTGGACTACAAAAGTCATATATCCCATTTTGTCTGAGAAAAGCAAATAATATATATTTTTTAATATAATAGGAAACTATGCAAAAGGTTCATTTTACCCTCACAGGTAGGGCAAAATGATCCCCAGTGTAGGGTAAAATGATCACAGAATGATTTAGTAGACTACTACATAAAACACTACTCAAACACCCTTCTACGAACTTAAGGGGCAACAGCACAGTAATCACAGGTGTATGGATCGCAGTCATCGTCCTCAAGTCCAGCACACTCATCATGTGCCCAGCGCTTGCACATAACACACTGTGCCTATCCTTCTCCCGCAGAAGATCTTAGAAATGTTTCAAAACAAATAAGGCATTCTACATCCTCTTGCACTTCTGATTCACTCTCATCTTCGTCTTCCTTCTTTCTTTTGCAGTCTTTGCCTTTTGCTAGACTTTGTGTTGGGGATCATTTTGCCCGAAAGTGGATAATTCGACTCAAGTCATTTTAGCAACATGTTGGACGTGCCTGAATTTTTCACAAACACGTCGAATTATAGACAAAAGGTAGTATTTATGAAAAATATATTACAATTTAGCATTCCTATGACTTTTAAGCAATTTTTAGTATAGCTGCTATGGCCTTATCTTAAATCACGACGTATAAAAACCACTTTTACTTATTTACTATCTACTTGCGATATTTTACCCTCACATTTGATAGTCTAACTGACACAAGTGACTCAATTAGTGATAGTGACGTGTTAAATTTATAGATAGAAGGATTAGTAATAAAATTAAAGTGTGGGGATCGTTTTGCCCGCAGGGATCATTTTAGGCCACTCTTCCCTAATGTGCCCTTATTGAAAACAACTTACCTATACAAAAAAAAAAAAACTCATGGGAAAAGATTATTTAGAATTAATAATAAAACCAAAATGTAAAATTTGACGTTAAAATTTAAATTTTTGAAGTAATTTTAACATTCAAAAAGTCTGCAACAAAAATGGAAAAGATTTTTATTGTAGGTTTCTCAAAAAATTTTATCCCTAGGAAAAGTTGGTGCATGGTCTAAAACTAATTTTAAGTTTCAAAAAAATTCAATAAAAATTCATATGACACTAGATTTTAGCGATTTTAGAAATATTTGCAAGAGTAAAGTGCTAGTATTTTAAGAATTTTAAAAAAGCTTCAAAAAAAGTTTTTTGAAAACCTAAAATACGGGCACTTTACTCTTGCGAATATTTCTAAAATCTCTAAAATCTAGTGTCATGAATTTTTAATGATATTTTTCCATCTTAAAATTAGTTTTAGACCATGCATCAACTTCTATGGCCCACTAAAAGCTTTATATGGTAACCACTTACGCAGACTTAATAAACTCGCATCAATATATTTATTATGAATCTGTTTAATAAACAATGTGTTTTATAAAATAAGTAGATTATGAAACTACTATATACACATGCACACGCCATCTATAGCTATGCGTCAGGTTTCGGATAATATCGGGACTATTTCTGAAGCACGAGTGGCGCCATCAAACATACGACGCTATTGCGTATTGTGGAGCCCCTGAAAAACGTTAAGATTGAATACGGCCCGTATTATACGGGCAAATGTTATAATGCCACCTTTTATCATAATTTTTGCGCTCCTTTTACTTCAGCGCCGAACTAATTAAGCCCGTAGCTTAGACCGGCCCATTCGGGCACCGGCCCTTCGGGCATTTGCCCGAACTGCCAGATGGCCAGTCCGGGCCTGGCTTTGAATACCTTCGTGTATGAAATTTATGTATGTATTTAGTGACACATGCAATCATGACGTTGGCAATACTGAACGAAGAACGAAGTAACTAACGGTTGTTTCTGCGTTTCTGGTATGTAGGTTAGGTTAGGTACTGGCACGGGGATTAAATTTTATTTTATTTTGGCACACTGATCAAATCCTGTTTGCCATACCTGCACTATCATATGAAAAATGCGCATAATAAAGACATTTGTAACATGTAAATATGCTTACATGCCTATTAAATTATTATTTAAATAAGTACTTTTCCACTGAACGAATACTTTTTGTCAATGTATCGAAAAGGAGGACATGTAGGAGGACACTTTTCGAGGAAGGACAGGATTCTCAAAAGGACTGTCCTCCCTGCAGGAGGACGGTTGGTCACCTTATGAATAAGCAATTCACATTTTCTTTTAATAAACGTCCAAAATCCATATGATTTTGTTCAGAAAATAATAAAAAATATTTTTATAGGTGTTTAAATTTTTTGAAAATGTCCACATGTATAGTACGGCAATTTTTTGGGTGAAATTTCAAAAGTTGTGCAATTGTCTCTTAAGTTCATGAAAAAAATAAATGCAACTTAGAACTTAACTGATCTATTTTGTTCAAAAACTCTCTAAAAAATTGTTATAGCTGTTAAAATTTTTTAAAAATTCTCCAAGAGTATAGCCTGGCACGTTTTTAGGGGTAAAAACTTGTAGATAAATTAATAGCACAATTTATCTAAAACTTGTAGATAAATTGTGCTATCGTCTCCAAAAATTATAACAAAATGTTAAACACGCTCTTGGCAACGCTAATCTATCAATATTTCGTTCGAAAACTCTTTAAAAATATTTTTATAGTCTTTCGAAATTTTTGAAAATGGTCTGAAGGTATAGGTTGTTTTTTTCTTTGGGCAATTATTTAATAGTTGTGCATATGTCTCGAAAGTTTATAAAAAGGCTAAACATATTCTTAGTACTGCAAATCTATCTTTATTTTGTTGAGAAACTTTCTAGACATGTTTTTACAACCATTCAAAATGTTTGAAAATCATATTTATTTACTCCGAACTCGTCAGTAGTTTATTTGCAAGACGAATTTTGTTAAAGACAGCCACAGCGCACTTTGAAAAATACGCACGTCGTATGCTAACGTCAATTTTGAAACAAATTATTATTCCAAAACAAAATTGTAAACAACAACCAAAATGGGTTATTTGAACAGAAATAAAGTTCTAATGACTGTTAAAATTTTAATTGTGATTAATAGTTTATTATTAGTCGTAGGTAAGTACACCAACTCAAAGTAAAAATGAAAGCGCGAATTTTTTACTTTGATTTTATTTTAGATGCTAATCCTGTAATTCAAAGTTTTGAAGACCAGTGGAATTACAAAATAACCCCTAATAAAACTCCTATTTTGAGTAGTGAATCAGCTCGTGATAATTTTGTACAGGAGGGGGCGTGCAAAACTTGTTTACAAGGTAAGACCCCCAATTTATGTTTATAATAAAGTTTAAGTTTACTTTAACGGACTTTGTCAGAAATTGATAAAATTATAGAGACTTATAAAACTGGACGTCCTGAGCTCAAATATGTTAAAATTATTTGGCGCTCTCAATTACTTAGCGTAAAAATTCATTTTAAAAGTTCCGTTTGACACTTAGGTTAGGTTTTTTCATTCGAATTTTCTCATGTTAGGATAGCTAAAATATCTTTGTAAAGTGTACGAATTTGATTATAAGGTATAAATGAAACTATATTTGTATCGATTTTGTGTTAAAATAAGCTAAAAATAACGTAAATCTTATAACATACCCAAGTTCACAACTGTCATTTTTTGCCGTCTTGAAATTGTATTTCCACCTTTCTTGACTTTTCTGAGATCGTAAGGTGGACTCATTTAGATCTATAAGGATCAGATCAGTTTCAGTTGGAACTAAAATTAAAAGTTTAAGCGACTATTAATTAATTATTTTAACCATTAAATTTGTATTTTTGTTGTAGAGTGTTGCTCGTTTATTAACTGTGTAAATTTGGGAGTATAATGTTACTACCACAGATGAATGATCACCTGCCAGTTCGTAGCATGATTCAATTTTGCAGAGTCTGGTGTTTATTCCTTTCAAAACACAGAAGTCGATCAAATCTGGTAATTTTCTTTGGTCTGTAGGCCAATATGTGGGTTCCCCTGTAGATAGATGGGACATTTTATGTTCTTGCATGGCTGCCATCATTTGTCTTCCGTCTGTTCTGGTTATTCTCGAGCCCCAGCCTCTATGCTTTGCGTTGAAGTCTCCCACAGCCATGAATCTGTTTCCCAGGCTATGAAAGTAGTTAAGGTATTCATCCTTTTTGATGCTGTGTTTCGGTGGGCAATAGACCGCCGAGACATTCAGTATTGTTACTTGTTCCTGGATCGCAATTTATTGTTGTGGCTTGCAGGTGGTTTTTGTTATAATTTCCTACATGATAATGTTTAATATTGTTTATAATTATGACCGCTGTGCCCCCATGGACGGTTCCGTCTGGGTGATTAGTAAAATATATGCTGTATTTTGGAATTTTAATGTAACTCTTTTGTGTGAAATGGGTTTCAGAGATTAATAATATGTCTATTTCATTGTTTTGTAGAAAGTGTTTTACCTCATTTGTATGTTTACATAAGCCGTTGGCGTTCCATGCACATATGTTTAGTAGTTGCATCATTATTTGATTTTATTTACTAGAGTAGTGAGAAGGTTCATCATAGTGCCCATTTGTACGATTAATTGTTTCATCATTTCTTTTAATTCATTAATATCATTTGGTTGTTGTGTAAAAGTTGTTGCGTTCTGATGGTTTGATTGAGCTATTTGGGCGTATGTTACACCGGGTATTATGTTTGGTTGACTGTTTAAGTTAGTTTGATTGTCATTGTTGTTACTAAAATGGGTATCTTCATTGTTACCTCTGAGTTTGGGGTAGAGTTTCTGCTGCAGTTGTTTATGAATTGCACATCCCCTGTAATTGGCTGGATGATTTTCTCCGCAATTCACACATTTTATTTCATTGTCTTTATTCTTTCTTGGACAAGTTGATGTGAGATGAGATTCTGCACACTTAACGCACCTTGGGTTCCTTTGACAAAAATTTTTTGTATGTCCAAATCTCTGGCATTTGATGCACTGGGGGATCTCCCTTTTGCCGTGTGGTGCTTCAAACACCACAATAGTGTTCAAAAGGATTTTGATTTTGTAGATTTCTTTATTATTGTCTTTCTGTTTCAAGTCAATAAAGAACATCGATAAGGGTTTCTTTGTTTCATTTAGTTTTTTGTTTCATATATTTTGCACTTCGTGGCCTAAAGATTTAAGGCTTTCCTTAATGTCCTTTATTTCAGTAGAGTAGTGTATGTTTTTAAGAACAACACGAAAACTTCGTTCTTGTTTTGGCTTATAGGTATGGAATTGAGTGTTTTTTTTCTGTTAACGCTTTAACGATATTACTGTAGGCTTCGCTAGTTTTTGGTTGGACCTTGACCTGATCGTTATCTAGGGCTTTTAGTATATAGTTATTTTCTATAGTTTTATTTAGTAGGGATATAAGCGGATTAATATTTCCGACTCCCGATATGAATATTGCTGGGGGCTTAGGGCTCCCAGTTTCTTCCGTGTTTACCTTTTTGCCTATGTTCGTATCCTCTTCGTTATCATTGGATAGGATATCGAATCTGTTACTGGTACTGGTTGTGCCGCTTAGCCAGTATTCACTGATTTTTGTTTGTCTTGTATTTTTGTTTTCATCTGGACTTCGTAGTCTTTTCCTATTATTAACCTGTTGCCACTCGTATATTTCATTTGTTTGAGCTGTTTTAGTTGGAACTGTGGATATTTGGTTTTGTTGACGCATAGTATAATTAATTACTGGAGTTTGGTATTGTTGTGAGTGCATGTTTTGTGGTAGAGGTTAATTACAGATTAACTGCTCATTTTGATCAAAGAAGTAACTTGGATTCGCTTGTGGAATTTGTGAATTATTATTGCATGATGGCTGTGACATTTAGCAACGTAGCAACGTATTGTAACACATTCCAAAGAGACATAAACGGTTTATAGGTTGTTTGTAGTTGTTCGTAATACTTTTACCTTATTTATTTGCTTATCACTGTTTTCGAACTAAATTACCGATAGCCAGAAGAACTATAGCACTTTTTGCGTTCACTTTTTATCTCGGCGAGCAGAGCAATACTTGAAATCACGTCTTTACGCTTTGACATTCAAATGATCACGCAGGTCAGGTGGATGTAGCTATTCTTAGCGACCAGATGTTTAAAACAACTGGCTATGGAAAACGGTCATGAATTTCCATTAGCAGAACCTGTACTAAAAAGGGATTTTTACATGGACGATGTCTTCTTAACTGGAACAAACAGCAAACATGAAGCCATAGAATTACAATTACAATTAACGCAATTGTTGAACAAGGCAAGATTCGAATTAAGAAAATGGAGATCCAATGATGAACAGATTTCAGAACATCTTAAAAACAATATTACATCGGACACGTTAATGACGCTGAACAAGGATGAACCACTTAAAACGTTAGGACTCCTTTGGAATTGTCATGCAGATATCTTGCTGTATCAAGTAAAGGTAACAGAACACTTAAAGATCACTAAACGAAATATACTTTCTAAAATCGCAGATATATGATCCTCTAGGATTTTAAGCGGTCCAGTTACTACTAAGGCCAAAATAATAATGCAACAGCTTTGGCAACTAAACATCGAGTGCGATGATACTGTTCCACAAGCTATTGAAACCTTATGGACAAAATATTTACCAAGGCATGACGACAGTGTTAAACGACTTAAAAATACCCAGAAACATAAATTAGGATAACAGTGAAGATCAATTCGACCTCCATGGGTTCTGTGATGCCTCACAAATCGCACACAAAGCGTGCATTTACGCAAGAACAGGTAATGATTTGGACAAATAAACTTACAACTTATTTGCTCCAAATCTAGAGTAGCTCCCCTTTTTGGAACTAAATGGCGCCCCTATTATTAAGCAAATTAACGGCTAAGGTGCAAGGAGCCTTAGGCCAGAAGATCAAGAACAAATATCTTTGGAGGGACTCGACAATTATTGTCCTAGCGTGGATTCGATCAAGTTCCCACAATTGGAAAACTTTCGTCGCTAATCGCGTCACAGAAATTCAAAATAATACCAACATTAACAACTGGAATCATGTCGACAGTGTGTCCAATTCAGCTGATCTGATAGCAAGGGGATGTTTGCCAGTTCATTTGATACATTCCAATATATGGTGGCATGGCCCAGATTGGCTAAGGCAAAACGATGAACATTGGCCAAAACTAACAATCAACAATAGTGAAATTATTCCAGAAAAACGCAAATTAACTACCACAACATTAGACACAATTACCATTAAGGAATTCGATTTATTTAATAAGTTTTCAAGTGTAACCCACCAGGTTACGAAGAGTAACTGCTTACATACTTCGATTTATCAACAATTGTAGGACAGCATCATCCAAGTTTACGGAAATGTTATCAGTCGACGAATTAAACAAGGCTACAGCATGTTTAGTAAAATTAACACAAAGGGAATTTGCCAGGGATATACAATACTTGAAATCACACGGTTGTGTTCACAAAAGAAGCAATTTACTTAGTCTCACACCATTTCTAGACAAAGACGACATTTTACGAGTGGGTGGCAGATTAAAAAATGCCAAGATAGCATTTGGCAAAAAATACCCGATACAACACTTGCCAGCAAAACATAAATTCACGGAATTAATCATCAGTTACGAACATGTAAAACAACTTCATCTTGGAGTGCAAGGTACCTTGGCATCAGTGTGAAATCAATATTGGCCTATATCAGGGAAAACCATAAAGACAATTATTAAAAAATGCATCGTATGTTTCAAGGCAAATCCAGATGACATCACACAATTAATGGGAAATTTACCAACTACGCGAATCGTACCTGCAAGACCATTTCTCATTACTGGAGTGGATTACTGCGGTCCCATATATCTTCACGAAGGAAGTAGTAGAAACAAGAAAATAATGAAGGCATACATCGCAGTTTTTATTTGTTTCGCTACAAAGGCGATTCATATCGAATTAGTGAGAGATCTCACAACTGAAGCCTTCATGACTGCACTAAAACGATTTATAACAAGAAGAGGAAAAATACTTAATATTTATACCGATAATGCTACCAATTTTATAGGTGCCAAAACTGAATTAACCGAATTGCCCAAATTATTTTCTAATAAAAAACATCAAATTAAACTATGCAATACATTATCATTAGAGGCCCCCGTCAAATCAGTAAAACATCATTTAATTCGCATAACTAATAATCAAACATTTATATATGAGGAAGCATACACACTCTTATCACACAAATTGAATCAATCTAAATTCACGACCACTTTGTCAACTATCTCCTGATCCTAATGACTTGTCAGTTCTAACCATTGCTCATTTCCTGATCGGAGAATCACTCACTCACAACGTAGACCCAGATTACAAAGAAATTCCAATGAACCGCCTATCCAGATGGCAGCTCATACAACAATGTAGCCATAATTTTTGGCAGAGATTGTCCTCGGAGTACATCAACAATCTTCAACATAAGACGAAATGGAAGGTCGGGTGCGTGAATGTGAAGGTGGGTGATTTAATGCTACTAAGGGAAAATAATGTTCCTCCACTGCGCTGGGTAACCGGCCGAATAACCCAAGTGCATCCCGGTAGTGATCAATTGACGAGAGCAGATACAGTGAAAACCAACTCTGGTGTGTTTAACTGCGCTATAACAAGAATTACTGTCCAACCTGTGAACTAGGGTTCATGTTAAGTTATATTTTGTATGTAGATTGCTGTACTTTCGTTAAAATAAAGCAAGCGATGCAGCTAGTATCGTGATGAACGCAGCACAGTCCACACGTATAGTCATTTGCGAAAGCAGTAGTTACCGCAGCCATTAAGCTAAATAAATTTAACATCAACATCAGGCGGAATCATCAAACACAGAACAAACACCTTTGAGCCGAGCCACTAGTGTAATGACCGAAGACTGGAGAGGATATGATAGCTATCTCGGCAACATATTGCACACCCACAAATGCCATAAAACGAGAACAATTCAGGTGGCCACTTCATACAGACCGATTAGTTTACCAACGATTAATTTATAGTTTTTTAAAAAGTACTATTTCAAAAACTACAATCCCTTGACTAAACTCCTATCTTTGGAAGTGCGGGTGGTTGCATCAGGCTCGTTGGCCAAATGTTCGTGTCGTGGACTGCTTCTCGTCTTACAGCAAAATGCTTACATATGAATTACAAAAGCGAGCTTAGCTGCTCGACTTTGCTGCACTGCAATACTTCTTGCTGTACTTAATTTGCGATACTCTCGCGCAATAATTTGCAATACTACTCGCTCATTTCGACATAGGGTCTTTTACAAATCTTTTAAATAGAGTGGGGAGCTGGTAATTAAGTTTGTTTAACCAACAGTTAACATATACTTGTCCAGCGGGTATCTCTCTCAGTCTGATCCTTCACCTCTGTCCTATCCGACTAGGTTGACCAGCCCAGTAAATAATGCCTTCGGCATAGCTTAAAGGATCCTTAGAGTACGCAAGTCCCTTGACCCGGTAAAAGTTGCCTTCGACAAGGTGGAGATACTTCGAAGGGGATTTTAAGTATTAGATATTCTATTGTTGTACGTTACAGTTTTTTCATTTCGCTTTAATTTTGTAACTTTTAAAACCATCACTAATGGTTCTTGTTCAGAAAATCTGAAAATTTTCTATATCTTTATTTTACTTTTGAATATCTTTAATACTTAAAACATTCTTTATTATATTTACTTTACGGTAAACATTAATTTTAATTTCGCAATAACGTAAATATACGCTATCAGGGCTGGAATTACTGTGGCTGCTAGCACCAGATTCGCCTCTCTAATCATTATTCTTTAAGGGTTAAGAATCGAAAACGGGGTTTCGGAAGAGTGTGCAGTATCGTTATTTTTCGTCACTACCTACTTTAATTTGGTTTGTACTATAACATAGCATAGTTAAATCTTTGAGACAAGCATACGACCACTGGGAGCATCGATCAGGAAACTGCCATCACGTCGGCGATCGCCAGGCGATTAAAACCCGGCACGAAGCGCGACTGATCGGTCATTAACGTATCTGTTTATGCGTTAGCATCCACGATCGTTTACAGATCAACGGACGGCCATTATTTGAAAGGGTCCCGAAGTACCCCAGACTTTCACTAGAGCTCTCGATACCCATTCTCGAGGAACTCTTCGTTAACTTGTTTATCAACTTGGGTTTTGGGAATTCTAGATTCGCTACTTCAAAGAGCGATCGGTGCCGACGATATTTTCGTGGAGAATCAATCGGCTCCGAAGTCGCAATTCTCGCTCGGTGAGCGACGAGATGTTACTAAGGCTGCGGTCACAGTGCATCCGTATTTGCCCGATTTCTTACACTGGCATACATGACCGATATCGGTAGAATAATTAAATGCAAGTAACAAAGTGGAGTTGGTCACAGTGGCGCCGTCCAGCACTGACGTACACTGACATATTCAACCGATTGACGGTTGAAACCAAATAGTTTTGTTTTTTCCGGCCGTGTCGGCAGTATTTAGTATAGCGTCGCAATGACAATGATAGATACTACACAATTAATTCTTTTAGTTTATGACCGCAAAACGCTGTATGATATAAGGATAGGAGGGTACAAAACATGCAAAGCCCTAATTCATTAGAATCGTCGTTTTATAATAACAGCTTAACTCCATCACCGAACGCGATGCCGATGAGCCCTAATACCTGAGTATACCAAATATAAGAATATCCTGATAATTTCCAACTATAACCGGCATGTTTCATATATGATTGTTTCATTCATTGGTCATTCACTGTTTGTTAAAATCTTATTTAAATTGTTTTTTTTTTGTTAACTTACCTCACGGTTAACGCAAGCCATAGGACTCGTTACAGGATACTGTGAGCTAACAGCTAAACAAACTCTTCTACATATATTAGGGCTCTTAAGAGACCAATATATGCAGAGGATGTGGTAAAGAAGAAACTCATCTTCATGTTATATGCCAGTGTGAAGGATTCACAAACTATCGGAGTAGACTTCTGGGGATGAAAAAAGTCAACCAAGAAGAGTGAAGAAAACACCCTTAAAGAAAATTCTGGAGTTTTTCTAGAACACAGTACTTCTTTGTCTATCACCAGAGGGTACAATAGACCAATAGGTCGCAGTACAGGAAACTGAAAGGGGACCACCTCCGCCGAAATAACAATAATAATAATAATAATAACGCAAGCCGTTCTTCTGGAAAAATACATTTTCTAAAATTGCTTTGTTTTTTTATAAATTGCTTAATCCCATTTAGTATGTACCAGAACGTGTCACTTTGCATTCTGAAGTATTCAAAAAAATTAAGTGGTTGCTCCAGCAGCCTTGGGAACAATGTATGAAATTTGCCATACTTTTCTCTCAGCAAAAATTAAATTAACCCATTCACTCCGCTCGTTCTCCAACAATAATATTTGAAGCAACGGGTTTTCTAATAACAGCAATAACTGATCATCCATTTAAATGCAAACTATGCGATTGTCGATTAAAAACTGATGACATCGGTTGCAAAACGTGTGCAGTATGACCACAAAGTCGGAAGAGGCAGTCGGCCGATGGGGTCGGGCGTGTACGGCAGTGTAAAAATCGGGCAAATACGGATGCACTGTGACCGCAGCCTAAGACGTTAAGGCCCCGGCTCCACGTACGATATTTTAACGCATGTATCTGCGTTAAATTGACGGGCAAAAATAGGTAACATTAGTTTAAATGAGAGGTGGCTCCACGTCCGATAACGGATCGTACTACTTGTGCGTCTTCAAAGTCATAACGCACCTGGACGCAGCTTGTTCCATTTTCAATCCGATAAATAATCGAGTCAGTATCGTGACACGCGGCTCCACGTGCGTTGTGCATGCGTCCGTCCGCCTACTCCTACTGGTGACATTGTCTTGTGAATTCTAATTCTCTTGATTTGCCCGCTTTTGCTATTTTTCACTGCGAAATGTCGGAAATAGATAGCGAAATTTTAATTTTAGAAGTAGAGAAGCATCCATGCCTGTATGATTTAGGCAACGAAAACTATAAAAATAGAACAGCCAAAATGGCAGCATGGATGGATGTTTACATTTTTCTCTTGCCAGGGTACTGATCCCTGGTCGGGACAAAAATATGAAGTAAATAAATCTTTGATGTGAATTCTCCATTAAGGTTTCCCCTAGTTCCCAAAGCATGAATACTATCTAAAGAGCACGTTAATGTGTCCTCGAATTGATAGCCATCACGTTTTCTGACAAAATTGTGCAGTGCACAACATTTTTTAATGATACAGTCAGCAAAGTCAGGATTAACATCAATCGGATGATGAAAAATTCGGCATTTATTGGCCAATATACCAAACGTACACTCTCTACATACCGTCGTGCTTTTGAAAGATGGCAATTGAAGATCTTCTCATGCGTAAGGTTTCTGTTTGGGAAACGCCTCATTTAATTTTTACTTAGGGCAAATGCAGAACTATCGAGCGGTAGAATGTCGTACGTGGAGCCAGGTTGTTGCGTTTTGCTTCCGATATAGGTACGACTTGTATACGTTTTGAAAACGATACGTGGAGCCGGGGTACACGATGCGTTTTTAGTCCGTCAATTTAACGCAGATACATGCGTTAAAATATCGTACGTGGAGCCGTGGCCTAAGTTATGATACTCGCATTCTGGGAACCGTCAAATCGAAACTTGCCGAACCCCCACGAGCACGCAGTGATTTTGTCATAGAGTCAAATCGCTTTTTTTACTACGCTTCGGAAACTGGACCCCGCCGAGATTCAAAAATTTTCGGCACTTCGAAACAATAACTAAATATCTTATTCGAGAAATACGTATTTCCGAAGTAACGCAGACTACTTCCGATCTCAGACGGTCGAACTCCAAATATCGATGTAGTTTACCAGGTTTTGTTCAGTAAAAACTCGAATATTCGGAAGTACGACAGGACCAAACCGCGGCGTCGTATTGCGATAAACATCTTTATGGCGAACACCCGCTCGATCGTCTAAAGACGAAGAACAAATGTTCACCAGGCGGCGAAGTAGATAACGTTTTCATGTATCCGCATTCATCGCAAAACAACTAAGTTAAACTGAGACCTAAGCGTTTAGTGTCGTGTACTCTTACCCAATTTCGATGGTACGAACGATGGAATGTTATGCATGAATTAAACGAAAGAAAGCAACGGACTACGTATAAATTTGCTTGCACAGATTATCCAACTAAATGAAGGCAACGGACTTTATCGAATATTGCCTACACAAGATAATCAATCCAACAAATGCAGGCAACGGAGACAGCAACGGACTTGTTACAAAATATGTTAAAATTTCAAAATCGGTGAATTCTTCATGTCTGCACTTGGTAAATCTTTAAATTAGTTACGGTTATTATGTATCTGCAATGTATTATTACCTAAAGCCGTCAATTTTCTTGTCAGCACTGTTTAAATAGTTGAAGCCTCTAAGGCTTTAATGGGTTTTCAATGGTATAATGAATGGTATTAGAGGAATTATGTTAGATATAATTAAATCATACGTACTAGATAGAAAACAGTACACCCATTTAAACGATATTAATAGTAATGTAAAAAACGTTCAAACAGGAGTACCACAGGGGTCTGTCTTGGGTCCTTTATTATATTTGATATATGTCCTAATCCTAAGCTTAAACAAAGCTGGTTTAAAGGCTACTTATATCACATATGCAGATGATACTATTTTGGTTTACCATAGCGAAAACTTAGCTAATTTGGAGGCCGCTGTAAATACCGATTTGCGTAAGTACTATTTATGGCTATTAAACAATAAACTTAAAATAAATTGTGACAAAACTGTATTTATGTTATTTAAACAAAAAAATAAGGCTGTGTTTGACCTTAATATTAAAATTGGATCGAAAATATTGAGCCGAGTGTCAAATTGCAAGTATCTTGGTGTACAGATTGATGATCTATTATCGTGGTCCATACAGTACGAGCATTTGTGCAAAAAGATTATGCCTATGATTGGTGCCATATATAAAACTAGATGTTACCTAACAAAAGAACTTAAATATAAAATTTATCATGCTTTTTTTGGATCTAAATTTACTTATTTGATCACAGCATGGACGTATTGCACAAGTACACTATTTAAGAAATTTCAAAAATTACAAAATAAGGTTGTCAAGATACTCTTCAGTATAAATTATTTAGCACCTACCGTCGATGTGTATAATATGTTAAAAATTTATAGTTTGAACAGTTTAGTAAAAATTGAGCAATCTAAACTCATTTACAAAATAATAAAAAATAAACAAAAATCGAATGTTATCATAAAAAAAAAACTGTTCTCTTCATAAACACCAGACACGAGGTGCTCAGTGTTTTTATTTGCACCCTGTTTTTTCGAACATTGGCCTAAATAATCCTATTGCCTTGAGTTTACAAACTTTTAATAATCTACCTGAATATTTAAGAAATATGGATAAGGAAAGAAGATTTGTAAAACACTTAAAAGAACATTTTTCTTTCATATAGTTATGCTAAAGTGTTTTTGGTACTGCAAAGTGCTTTATTTATTAATCTGTTATTTCTGTTTTTTATTTCTATCTTAAAATTTAACTTAACATAATATTTCTCATCATAACATAACATAATACCACTTATACGCAAATAAAAAAATTAAATTCTTGGACGGTTTCTTTTTTATCTTGTAAAAACTTTGGTACCAGCGTAGGCTGTTTTGAAGTTGATAATCATAGCATTGTTTTTGTCGATATAATTTAGCTATATTCTATTCTGTAATTTGTAATATCTTTATGTATGGGTAGCTATGTTTATTGTATTATAATAATATTTAAAATAAATTTAATTAATAATTAAATAATACACAAAGTTGAAAATTTTCATGTGTTTGCGCTGTTTAAATGCTCCAAGCCACAAGGGTATTTAGGCAGCCGCGGTAGTCAAAAGTATAAGCTTTTAAAATTTTTGTGTCTGCACTGCTTAAATTTTTAAAGCCACATCTGTATTCATGGTAATTTTTTTCCAGTTTTGTTTTGAAACACCTGTTCCCTTATCGTAGTGTTGGTAATCTGTTTCTATTTTGTCCATTATTTTATCGAACCATATTGTGAAAGACAACGGACCATACCAAATTGCCATCTAATACGTTAAAACTTTCATGTGTCTGCACAACTTAAATGTATGAAAACACATTTATATTCATGGTAATTTTTCCGTTTGGCCTTCTAACTTGCCTGTTGTCTTAGCGATGTGTTGGTAATCTATTTCTATTTCATCAATCGTTTTATCGATCCATAATATCAACGGCAACAGACTTCATACATAAATGCTCAGGATGACGGCAACGGAGATGGCACAGGATATCGCTGCAACTTGCTTAAGATCGAGTACCCATCAATCGGATAAAGGCAACGGAGACAACAACGGACTTGGTACAAAATATTACGGTTAAATATCAAAATCAGCAAATTTTTCATGTCAGCACTAAGTAGGTCCTTAAATTAGATACAGTTATTACGTGCAATGATTTATTACTTAAAGTCATCATATGTAACACTTTCTACCCTAATAGTGTTAATTTCTGATTCGATTTGCATTATTATTCTTGATTTTAATAAAATTTGGTTATGCGCCAAACTTTGTATATTTTCTTGAAAGTTATTAATTGCACGTTGCATGAGAGTTATTTGTTTAGCAGCAATTAACTTTAGGTTGTTTTGATTATTTTTTAGTTCGCTTATTTCTTTGTCGTACCTTAATGCATCTTCGTTATCTAAATTTCCACTAATAATTTTGATTATGCTTCCTATGGCATTTATTAAGCCTCTTCGGTGTCTATTACTTACAGTTTGGTTATCTTTAAAACTAATATTAGGGTTCAGCTGTTTTAACTGTAGTTTTATTTTATATTCCATATTTTCAATAAGATTAATTGTATTTTGATATTCACGTATATAACAATTGTTTGTATTGGTATTTGTAGTTATTAAATTCATATTTATTAGTTTATATTTTCTGTTTAAATTTGGCACCCGATAACGGTACCCTACGCACATGCGTAACATATTTGGTGGAGACGCCGTTCTAGATCAAAATTATCTTAAAAAAATTTCGTATTAAATAAAATAGATTGAAGAAAAATTATAGATAAAAGTAATTTTACAAGCAATTAACGCAACGGATACATTACATTACACGTTGATAACACACGTAGGTACATACATAGTGCTGAATCAGGTGTCATTGCCTCAAGTGCGGTGCGTGTCAATATACGGAATACGCGTTTATTTGATAATTAACTAAATTTAAAGCATTTAATTATTTAATTCTTAATATTTAAGTGGTGATTTTATTTTTATGGAAGATAAACCGCTCACCAAAGCTACGCTGCGTTAACAAATCGAAGAGGGCGCCTACTCTTTAGAAATTTTTCCACAAAAGCGAAACCAAAAAACTGCTAGGAGCCCTCCGCTCGACTCTGACACCTCAGGTTTTAATTTTTCGACACTTAACTTACCAGAAAGCACACGTTTAGAAAACACTAATAGAACTCGATCAAAAAGCGACACTGATTTTGCAAAAACACATTTATATACAACAGTTCATACAACAAAAAGTAATCACAACACTGCAAATTTAATAAACGATATGGCAAATCAAGACAGCGCAGACACAGGGTCGGCTCCGGTTACGCATAATTATACGTTGGACACTTTTTACAATCCAAACAGAGATCCAACGTTACCAAAATTTATACCGCCCTCAACCTACGATCCGGATTTCTGCCCTTGGACAGAGTAATAAAACATTTCTTGATTGCAGACATTAGCAAATTTTTGAGTAGTTAGGATTTAGTAATTAACTTGTATTTTTTAGGTTCAATGGGTTCATTAATTATCTGTATATATACGCATATGGGGCGGATACTAGGAGATGCCCAAAACGATCGCCTATGAGGCGAAAATAGCCATTACTTAGGTGCGCGCGTAGAAAATGCCACCAAAAAATATTGCCATATTTTCTAGGGGGCCATATATGAGCAATACTTTAGTATAATATTGATTTGGTTAGTTTATAGATTAAAAGGACGAATTAAGAAGAAAATGGAAGAAAGACATAAAGAAGCTCTCATAGAAGAGGGGGAGACCAGTCTCTTACCCCGCACAGGATCCTGACCTGGCCAGGGAATAAGAAAATCCCTGCCATAATCGATGGCATTAATACGGATCCATAAATTGTTGATTTTTATGCAAAACAAAATAGGTGGGCCCACCGCAATAGTGATCCATTATCTTGCGAATATGGTACGCCTGATCAGCGTACAAGTATTCGTAAGATAGTCGATTTAATCAAGTAGCGAAGTAATAGTATAAGGTTAACAAACGTTTATAATTTTAAATAAGTTTAGCTTTAAGGATTTTGTTTCACTATTAATTGTTCTATTTTAATTATTTTTCTAATGGTAATTTTATGTTTTTATGTAACCGCTCATCCCTGAGGGCATGAAAATACTGGAGGCTGCTGACGACCACTCCCAGTGCAAAAATAGCCAAACAACTCAAAAAAATAGTTAAGAAAGGAGAAAAGTAATTTGGGCACCATTTTCAGTCTTAATTTTGGAAATACCAGCGACCTAGGGATTTCAATCCAGCACACCAGCGACCTACGAATTGGAAATAAGAGCGCCCTTACGTACAATAAGCTTGGGATAATAACCGAAATCAAGATCAAGTTGGGCACGTTCGAGGTTTACTGGAGTTCCAATAATCTTAATCAAATCTAAATACATACCTATGTAGATATTACATAATAGATTGTGATAATTTAAACATTTATGTTTTCATATATTATTTTTTTGAAACAATATTGCGAAAATGTATATATGTACATCAGGAATGGAATAACATTTTAAATCGTTACGTTATATCTTCTTCTGAAAATAAATAGAACGCAATATAAACATTTCATTTATAGAGAATAACCATACAAATAACTTTTAAAGTAACGATATTAAATTTAAATTATTAAAATATCGTTACATTATTTTATTAGAAATTATAGTTGAATCGTTATTATAACGTTATCAAGTATCGTTACGTTACGTTTTCCATCCCTGATGTACATACTGTGACACCCCGCCTGTGATCAATTATTTTATTTTATTTCAATGTTATTTCATTAACTTTTAAATGAATAACATTGCAACAAATGCTGATGCATCAGTTACTAAAACACGTAACGCTTCAAAAGGGCCAAGTTATGAGGATTTCAACTTTAGTAAAAACACATTAACGTTAAAATATTACGGTCATAACTTGGGCCCTACAACGCCAGCATTTGGGTTTCGTCACTCAACAAATGATTTGTTGATAAAGTTGTACATCATAAGTAGAACAAACTACTCGCACAAATATGTGTTTATAGGAAAGAATGACAAAGATGCAACTACAATAAAAAAGGGACAGCAACAGGGAACCTAAAATCTTGAGACGGTCGCACCGATAGTTAAGTTCCAACCCCCGAGAAATGTACAGCCAGTCGAAAAATAAAGGAGTTTGTTGTTAAAATTGTTGTGTTTTATTTGTTCTTACTGTGTACTAATTGCTCTAGACCTGTGTACTACGTAAAACAACGTTTGAGGGTCCAACCACGTTACAAAGACGATCACGAGCCAAAGTTATCTACAATGAATATAAGAGTAATAAGTACTCTTCCACAACAGTGCGGCCTATGTACAGGGTGGTCTATTTTCGATGCCCATACAGGGTATCTCGGTTATTATCAGAGATAGAAAAAAACTAAATACATAAACTCGATTTATTTTTTCTAGAGAAATTTATTGCCGTAAACAGATTTTTGATATCTTTTTTAATTTTCGAAATATAGCCAAAAACCGATTTTTGGCACTTTTCAAAAATGTTAAATATCTCGTTTAAACGAGAAGATAGAAAAAAACTTTAAAGACATTTTTCGCATGATTTTTTGTGCTTAATAAGATAGCGATGTTCAATTGTTTTTTACTTATATCAATGCCGATATATTGCACCTAACTTTCTTATTTTAAATGGCAACCATAGGGAAATTATATATTTTTGAAAAACGCAAAAAATAAGCTTTCGATTCATGTCAAAGCCAACTATGGTTGTCATTTAAAATAAGAAAGTTAGGTGTAATATATCAATATTTGTATGAGTAAAAAAAAATTGAACATCGCCATCTTATTAAGGACAAAAAACCATGCAAAAAATGTCTTTAAAGTTTTTCTCTATCTTTTCGTTTAAGCGAGATATTTAACATTTTTGATGACTTTTTTGATACTCGAAATTAAGCCAACACCATTTTTGGCTCTTTTCAAAAATGTTAAATATCTCGTTTAAACGAGAAGATAGAAAAAAACTATAGACATTTTTTGCATGGTTTTTTGTCCTTAATAAGATGGCGATGTTCAATTTTTCTTTACTCATACAAATATTGATATATTACACCTAACTTTCTTATTTTAAATTACAACCATAGTTGGCTTTGACATGAATCGAAAGCTTATTTTTTGCGCTTTTCAAAAATATATAATTTGCCTATGGTTGCCATTTAAAATAAGAAAGTTAGGTGTAATATATCGGCATTAATATGAGTAAAAAACAATTGAACATCGCTATCTTATTAAGCACAAAAAATCATGCGAAAAATGTCTTTAAAGTTTTTTTCTATCTTCTCGTTTAAACGAGATATTTATCATTTTTGAAAAGTGCCAAAAATCGGTTTTTGGCTATATTTCGAAAATTAAAAAAGATATTAAAAATCTGTTTACGGCAATAAATTTCTCTCGAAAAAATAAATCGAGTTTATGTATTTAGTTTTTTTCTATCTCTGATAATAACCGAGATACCCTGTATGGGCATCGAAAATAGACCACACTGTACAGTACGGCACGTCACAATACATACATGGACAAGAACAAATGCATCTGTTTCTAATACAGATGAACTTAAAGCCGAGCTCGCGCCTGATGTAATGTCTGCGCTGTGGCTAGAATGAAATATACCTAATCCCCACTCCTTATCCTCGAACACTTATCACCATTATCCACTACATCAAACATCAAGATAAATATTTCAGTTTTGCTTTTAATGAATATCATTGACGAGTATATTTTTTCACTTGTATATAACTTCCTTCATTATAATGGTGATAAAGTGAATATAATGATCTATCTATCTATACATGTTAATCTTATGGTATAGTAGAGTACCGTTTTTACTTCATTTGATTTAAAATTTTCGTACAATTTATGTTGTCCTTGTACACTCGTTTGGAGTGAATAAACTAATTTTTATACAATTTTGTGATTGGTTGATGAACAATTATTTCTCTGAAAATCTTGATATTTTATTATAAGTTCATGTTACACAACCGTTCCGAACGACATATAATTTAATCTGCTCAAAATCTTGCTTCATAAACATGAATAAAAGATTCATCTCTGTAATTGTTAATTTTTATGAGTAACTTATGTATTGTAACCATTTATAACATCACATCCGATACATTCTGACATATATGCGCAGGTAGTAAATTACAATATTATATAGTATTCGATGTTTATTAATGTTTCAAATCATTTTCAGGTTGTCGAAGAATGTTACAAGTTTATTAAGCAACAGTGAAAAGTTTGCGCACTTCGAGGATTGATAAATTTTAATGTTATTCGAATGTCTATTGTAATTTTGTGCTACAATTTATTGCTGTCGCAATTAGAATGTTTTCCGTTTTTTGGAATAATACCAGTGTGAAGAACACAAATGTATTGCAATTATTGAAAAATTGCAAGTTTCAGAACGAAGTATATTACAAACGTTATATATCTGTTCTCTTTTAGATTTCTTTAAGTATGGCATCAGTTTTTACACCAACACGGATAGCGTACAATAAGTTTTATAATAAAAATATTTTATGATTATCAACAAAACCAAATGCAATGCAAGTGAAGGTTTTTCAAAATGGTCCTTTTTTTTCGAATCGACATACGAAGAGGTAGTTATTGTGACGTTGTGACGACAAAGAGAAATATCATAAGAAAAGAGTTTGCTGAGCTAAAGTACAATTCGTTTTTATTATTTAGTTGTTAAATATAAGCGTTTTTTAATTATTGAAACATTTCAATAATTACGTAAATTAATGTATGTTCACGAATCTTAACCAACACATTATAAAACGCTATTCAAGCTATTGCAATTTGATGATGCGGAAAGACATGCTTGAGAATTTGTGAGAAACTTATGGAATATAGAGAGATATCAGTCAAAAAATGATTGGTTCACTGAAATATATTTTTTTTAGCACGTGCACAGGTAATAAGCTAACACTTTTTAATACTGTTTATTTGATTATTAATTTAATATTATTTTTAGGTGGTCACTGAATGTATCAATGTAGTCATTGGCATGTAGAAATTACGACATATCGACCATCGCTATTTTGCTATTGTTCGAGATTCAATGACATTTTTCAGCAACAATTTGTTGCCGTCTAAGGTTTGCTATTCTCTGAAGCATCTCATAATTTTAGTTAGACTTAGACCAACGTGGACGATAAATAATACCAATAAGTTGCTATCATCGAGTAGTTGTAAGTTTTTTAATGTACTACGTTATACAATTATATTAATAATAATTTTAATTTCACAGATTCCTGCGTATATTCCACACAATTGTCTATTAACAGCTACGCCATTCGCTACTGTGTAAAACTTATAGGAGTACAATATATGGTTACCCATGGAGACACAATTATAATAGACATTATTAAAGAGCTTCTTTTTGTTGGAATGTACGGAAAAGGTCTAATGCTCTAATGTTATGCCGAGTGGCGTATTTAATAATTGTAGCAACAAGTTTTATTGTTCAATGAAATTAAGTTTTAATTACTGTTAAATACAATGGACATTTCCAATATTTATGTGTTCACTAATGTTACTAAAACATTGCAACACGAGTAATTGAACAGCAAATTACAACATATGAAAAAACATTCTTGATAATACGTGAGAAACGTCGGAAATAGGTACAGATTTGAGTTATGAGTTTGCAGTTTTGCTGGAACGTATTTTAAAAGCACATGAACAGGTAATACACTGAAAGTGGGTGATGGGACATATTTGATTGTTTAAAATAATTTTTTAGGTTGTCAGTGAATGTATAAATGTAAATTCATTGACTTTTAGGAGTTGGAACATATCGACATATCGGCAACAACTTATTGCTATCCCTGGAGCATCTGCAATAACTTTTGTAGGACTTGGACTATTTTGAATGATAAACAATACTAATAACCTGCTATCGTTGAGTAACTGTAAGTTTCTTAATATATTTCGTTGTACAATTGAATAAAAAGATTTATTTTAGAAATTTGATGCTTATATTCCACAAAACTGTATTCTCTACTATGTAAAACTTATACAATATATGGAGACACATACAATTATAATAGACATTATTAAAAAGTTTTTTCGTTGGAATGCACAAAAAAGGTCTAATGCTCTAATGCTATACCGAGTGGCGTATTTC
The DNA here is from genome assembly GCA_947652605.1 of Elmis aenea. Classification (NCBI taxonomy): domain Eukaryota; kingdom Metazoa; phylum Arthropoda; class Insecta; order Coleoptera; family Elmidae; genus Elmis; species Elmis aenea. Next base: position 18,538,700 of record OX393580.1, on the reverse strand, counting down.
ATAATTGTAGCAACTTAAGACATTTATGTAGCAAAACAATTTTATTTGTTTCGACAGCAAGTTGCCATGGTTTTATTGTTCAATGAAATTATGTTTTAATTACTATCAAGTACAATAAACATTTCCATTTACATGTTCACTAATGTTACTACAATATCGCAACACGAGAATTGAACAATTGCAAATTACAACATATGGAAAATTATTCTTGAAAATGTGTGAGAAACGTTGGAAATTTGTACAGATTTCAGTTACAAGTTTGCACTTTTGCTGAAACGTATTTTTAAAAGCTCGTGAATAGGTAATACACTAAAAGTGGGTGGTGTGGTGTATTTGATGATTTGTTAAAAAAGGCGAATTTCAAAATTGCTGCAACTACAAAAAATTATGAAGCCAAACCATTTGGTTTGTTTAAACAGCATTTTAATATGTTTTAATTATTCAATGACATACACTTTTCAATATGGCACATTACAACTAATATTTTTATTATATAAGTGTTATATAATGTACATTTTTTATTATTTTAATCTTTTTTAACTCTTACTGTGTATGTATTGTTTTATGTATTACATTATGTAGTTTTTATATAATAACTTATGTAAATATAAAGTAAACTTTGGTTGTGTTGGTTTTTTGCGTTAACTCTCTACATATGTGTTTTATGGTTAGTTAGTGGAATTACTTTACAGTAGCGAAACTATTTAACCAACTGAAACTGATTTAAAATGACGTAACTCTGAAAGATCATACCTTGGCTTAGACGCAAGGGAGTTTGGCCGGATAAAGAGAATTCTATGGTCCTTAAACGGCGCCGTAGGCGCCCCAGTAGGCCCGCCAGGGCCTGCTGGTTACTTCGTATTGTGACGTACCGCACTTGGCTCAGTATTATTAAAAGTCCTTCTGCTTTTTACTTATTTTCTTTTATACTGAGTACGGTAGTTCTGGTGAATTAGCGAAGTTGCTTAAACGATGTTATGGCTCATGATCGTCATATTTTAGTGTAGGACCCTGCTACGTTGTGTTTCCATAGCGAACTCCAGTATTTAGAACAGCTATAGGTTTATTAGACAGTAAATAAAACAAACAAGATGTTGTAGATTTTGTTTATTATTTAATGTTTCATTACGTAGATAATTGTCACATATAAGGAATTATTATTCGTAGTTATTTCGTGGATAATTCTCACATATTAGGGATGATTATTAGGCAAGGTTATTTCGTGGATGGTTGTCACATATTAGGAATTATTATTAGAGGTTCGTGGATGATTCTCACTTATAAGGAATTATTATTGGAGGTTCGTGGATGATTGTCACATATAAGGAATTATTATTGGAGGTTCGTGGATGATTGTCACATATAAGGAATTATTATTGGAGGTTCGTGGATGATTGTCACATGTAAGGAATTATTATTGGAGGTTCGTGGATGATTGTCACATTTAAGGAATTATTATTGAATGATTGTGGATGATTGTCACATATAAGGAATTATTATTGGAGGTTCGTGGATGATTGTCACATTTAAGGAATTATTATTAGAGGTTCGTGGATGATTCTCACTTATAAGGAATGAATTATTATCGGATTTGTAGTGGGTAAATTTTGGTATTTCGTAATGCGTTTTATAAGGAATTGTTCTCAGGAATATTTATGTAATAGGGAATTATTGTGGGAGGTGGAATTGGTGGTTTTAGTATATCGTTGTTCGGGAATTGTTAATTTGAATGAAGTGCAGTTATAGGTAATAAAATATTATTGATAAAAAGTAAGGTGGTTGCGAATTGTATTGACTTTACAGGATAACAAAATTAACGCGTATTACTTGATAAAATTTCGAAATATAATCAAAATAGCACGACTATGTGGGTCCCCTGCCAGACGAGCCGAAACTCGTGAAGAAGACTCCGTCCAAAGTCGCGAACTTTTACGGATTCCCCTTGAAGCAGTAAAAACCGCTAAGGAGCTCACGTAAATCACGGTGATCGAAATTTAGAAGTCCGTCAGAGGAGTCCCCTGCCTAAACGATCAGAGACCGTGGCGAAGACATCAACAAAGACGGCGGAGGGTTAATACGGATTCCCCTTAAGGTGGTGAAGCCACCAAGGAGCTCACGTAGAGTTTCAGGATATTCGCGAGTGGTTCGCCAAAAGTGAACCTCGATTACTGTAAAACAATGCCTTTTATACCCTTTTGCTGGATACCTGACGGTCAAAACCGCCTATTTTTTGGGATGGACAAATAGTGCAAGAGATGTTAAATAATAAGGGTGGATATTAACACACATACATTCGTTAATTCGTTATTCAGATTTGTGTATAATGGTGGGGTGATTCCTGAATCCATTAGCTCGTCGACTATTGGAGTTTCTTAAAATAAATAGTTTTATAACAATTTTAACTTAAGTTCTCCCCTCCATTAAACGTCGAAATCTGTTACTTGAAAACAAAATATACTAAACCAATGTAAAATCATATTAATTAGTAACTCCAATTACTCAATATTTTACATGTAATTGTAATCAGTTATAAATAATAATATCTGCACAAAATGTGAACATTAAATAAATGAGAAATATAATTCGCAACACAATAACTAGACAAACAAATGGACATCCCCGAAGAATGTTAAGCTTAGGGTTGCCAGATGTTATGGTTTGAACTGCATTAGTTTTCTTAGAATCCATAAAGACAAATTTATGACACAACAAATCAGTCAACGCTTATTTGGTCTAGCATTGGGGATTAGCACTTGACTCGGTAATTATTAGAAACCCTTGTATCGATAACGATTTTAAAAGTGTTTTGTTTCCTAAAGCACCCTGAGAAAATGTAACTATTATAACCTACACGCGTTTTTAAAACACATGTGGCTTTCTTTAACTTTAAACAAGTTATTTATGGTTTCCTAGAAACAGAAAAATAACTAAATAATACTTTATGATGTTACGCGAGTACATTAAAAATTGTTTTTAAATTATTAGATATTATCCTATATGCGACCATTACACACTCCCCCAATATTTTATAGCTAGTGTTAACGTTGCTTGAAAATATTAAAATGGTTGCTTATGGAAATTAAATTTAAATTTTGAAGAACAGCAGGTTTGCTAGCTAGAAATTTAAGTTAAATTATTGTCATTGCGAATCAATTTTAAAAACTATCATTGAGTAAAATTATTTGGTCCGAACAAATACAGCAAATAGCCATTTTTGTGAAATTTGTAATATTACTATCATATAAAAAGTGAAAATTAAAAGGTTATTTTATAACAAAGATTTCATATCACTCAAAAAATAATTTAATTACTAAAAGCAATTTTAAAGTCTTTATTGTCTGTCTTAAAACTTCTTATATTTAACGACTCACCCGTTTTACACTTTGATCCAAATAATTTTTTACACACGGCACTACTACGCGCACTTTCCATGAACTTCGCTATTTTCGCGTTGGCTGTTTCCCACGGACCCTCGAGCGGCTGCCGGTGTTCTCAGACGGTCCAGATGATGTTGACGGCTTACTCGGCTTGGCAATGTCCTGGAGTGGCCCCGGGGTTGCTTGCGGCATCCTCGACTTGGTGATGTCCTGGAACGGCCCCGGCGTTGCTCGGCGGTATCCTCAACTCGATGTGGTCCTGGAACGGTCCTGGTGTCGTTCGACGGCATCCTCGACAAGGTGCTGCCCTGGAACGGCCTCGGTGTCGCTTGGCGGCATCCTCGACTTGGTGCTGTCCTGGAACGGCCCCGGTGTCGTTTGGCGGCATCCTCGACTTGGTGCTGTCCTGGAACGGCCCCGGTGTGGCTCGACAGCGTCCTCGACTTAGCGTTGTCCTGGAACAGCTACGGTTTAGCTCGACGACATCCTCGACTGGGTCAGCTATGGCGTCGCTCGACTCGGGGATGTCCTTGGCGGCGTCCACGGCTTAGAAAAGTTCTGGAACAGATCCGGTGTCTTGACGGTGTACACGGCTCGGTGAATGTACTGGAATGGCCGCGGTGTCGTCTGACGGTGTCCACGACTCAGCGATTGTCCTGGAATGGTCCTGGTGTAGCTTGACGTGGTCCTCGGCGCGGCAGCCGTCCTGGAATGACCCCAGTGTAGCTTGACGTTGTCCTCGGCACGACAGTCGTCCTGGAATGGCCTCGGTGTAGCTGGACGTTGTCCTCGGCACGGCAGTCCTGGAATGGCCTCGGTGTCGCTCTACGGTGTCCTCGATCTCCGTCTCGAACTGCCGACAGCACACTGCTTTTGGATGATGCTGCTTGGCTCTGGGGAAGGTCAGCATGGCTAGGATTCGGACCATGAGTTGTTTACTTGGCGTGGAACATCGTCTCCATAGCTTGTTGAACTTCTGATTGTTATTGGGACCGATTCTTTATGCTCTGCTACGCCATGCGGTTTAATGGATGTCGTCTGCGAAGTGGTATTGTCCTAGTAGTTGCAATGATGGTGAACTTGGCACGTGATGTACTCTATGTCGTCGTCCGATCCAAAAACCCTTTAGAAGACGACATTTTCTCCCCCGTTGTCGATTCCATAATACTCTTCAAGCACGGAATTTTCTCCCCCGTTTTCGGTTTTACGTGTAGCTTCAAAAGTTCTATAGGCGTAGATATTATAATTTGGTTGTTGTTTAAAAATATTTAATTGTTATTTATTTATTTATTTTTAATTTCCTTTTCGTTATTTATTAATTAATTAATTTATATTTCACATGTTCGCTGATTTACTGCATTTATTCATTTTCGTTGATCAATTATTATTTTTACTGTCTAATATTCGTCGTACAATAGCTGTCTAAAATCCTGGTCACGGCACCAACTGTGACGTACCGTACTTGGCTCAGTATTATTAAAAGTCCTTCTGCTTTTTACTTATTTTCTTTTATACTGAGTACGGTAGTTCTGGTGAATTAGCGAAGTTGCTTAAACGATGTTATGGCTCATGATCGTCATATTTTAGTGTAGGACCCTGCTACGTTGTGTTTCCATAGCGAACTCCAGTATTTAGAACAGCTATAGGTTTATTAGACAGTAAATAAAACAAACAAGATGTTGTAGATTTTGTTTATTATTTAATGTTTCATTACGTAGATAATTGTCACATATAAGGAATTATTATTCGTAGTTATTTCGTGGATAATTCTCACATATTAGGGATGATTATTAGGCAAGGTTATTTCGTGGATGGTTGTCACATATTAGGAATTATTATTAGAGGTTCGTGGATGATTCTCACTTATAAGGAATTATTATTGGAGGTTCGTGGATGATTGTCACATATAAGGAATTATTATTGGAGGTTCGTGGATGATTGTCACATATAAGGAATTATTATTGGAGGTTCGTGGATGATTGTCACATGTAAGGAATTATTATTGGAGGTTCGTGGATGATTGTCACATTTAAGGAATTATTATTGAATGATTGTGGATGATTGTCACATATAAGGAATTATTATTGGAGGTTCGTGGATGATTGTCACATTTAAGGAATTATTATTAGAGGTTCGTGGATGATTCTCACTTATAAGGAATGAATTATTATCGGATTTGTAGTGGGTAAATTTTGGTATTTCGTAATGCGTTTTATAAGGAATTGTTCTCAGGAATATTTATGTAATAGGGAATTATTGTGGGAGGTGGAATTGGTGGTTTTAGTATATCGTTGTTCGGGAATTGTTAATTTGAATGAAGTGCAGTTATAGGTAATAAAATATTATTGATAAAAAGTAAGGTGGTTGCGAATTGTATTGACTTTACAGGATAACAAAATTAACGCGTATTACTTGATAAAATTTCGAAATATAATCAAAATAGCACGACTATGTGGGTCCCCTGCCAGACGAGCCGAAACTCGTGAAGAAGACTCCGTCCAAAGTCGCGAACTTTTACGGATTCCCCTTGAAGCAGTAAAAACCGCTAAGGAGCTCACGTAAATCACGGTGATCGAAATTTAGAAGTCCGTCAGAGGAGTCCCCTGCCTAAACGATCAGAGACCGTGGCGAAGACATCAACAAAGACGGCGGAGGGTTAAAACGGATTCCCCTTAAGGTGGTGAAGCCACCAAGGAGCTCACGTAGAGTTTCAGGATATTCGCGAGTGGTTCGCCAAAAGTGAACCTCGATTACTGTAAAACAATGCCTTTTATACCCTTTTGCTGGATACCTGACGGTCAAAACCGCCTATTTTTTGGGATGGACAAATAGTGCAAGAGATGTTAAATAATAAGGGTGGATATTAACACACATACATTCGTTAATTCGTTATTCAGATTTGTGTATAATGGTGGGGTGATTCCTGAATCCATTAGCTCGTCGACTATTGGAGTTTCTTAAAATAAATAGTTTTATAACAATTTTAACTTAAGTTCTCCCCTCCATTAAACGTCGAAATCTGTTACTTGAAAACAAAATATACTAAACCAATGTAAAATCATATTAATTAGTAACTCCAATTACTCAATATTTTACATGTAATTGTAATCAGTTATAAATAATAATATCTGCACAAAATGTGAACATTAAATAAATGAGAAATATAATTCGCAACACAATAACTAGACAAACAAATGGACATCCCCGAAGAATGTTAAGCTTAGGGTTGCCAGATGTTATGGTTTGAACTGCATTAGTTTTCTTAGAATCCATAAAGACAAATTTATGACACAACAAATCAGTCAACGCTTATTTGGTCTAGCATTGGGGATTAGCACTTGACTCGGTAATTATTAGAAACCCTTGTATCGATAACGATTTTAAAAGTGTTTTGTTTCCTAAAGCACCCTGAGAAAATGTAACTATTATAACCTACACGCGTTTTTAAAACACATGTGGCTTTCTTTAACTTTAAACAAGTTATTTATGGTTTCCTAGAAACAGAAAAATAACTAAATAATACTTTATGATGTTACGCGAGTACATTAAAAATTGTTTTTAAATTATTAGATATTATCCTATATGCGACCATTACACACTCCCCCAATATTTTATAGCTAGTGTTAACGTTGCTTGAAAATATTAAAATGGTTGCTTATGGAAATTAAATTTAAATTTTGAAGAACAGCAGGTTTGCTAGCTAGAAATTTAAGTTAAATTATTGTCATTGCGAATCAATTTTAAAAACTATCATTGAGTAAAATTATTTGGTCCGAACAAATACAGCAAATAGCCATTTTTGTGAAATTTGTAATATTACTATCATATAAAAAGTGAAAATTAAAAGGTTATTTTATAACAAAGATTTCATATCACTCAAAAAATAATTTAATTACTAAAAGCAATTTTAAAGTCTTTATTGTCTGTCTTAAAACTTCTTATATTTAACGACTCACCCGTTTTACACTTTGATCCAAATAATTTTTTACACACGGCACTACTACGCGCACTTTCCATGAACTTCGCTATTTTCGCGTTGGCTGTTTCCCACGGACCCTCGAGCGGCTGCCGGTGTTCTCAGACGGTCCAGATGATGTTGACGGCTTACTCGGCTTGGCAATGTCCTGGAGTGGCCCCGGGGTTGCTTGCGGCATCCTCGACTTGGTGATGTCCTGGAACGGCCCCGGCGTTGCTCGGCGGTATCCTCAACTCGATGTGGTCCTGGAACGGTCCTGGTGTCGTTCGACGGCATCCTCGACAAGGTGCTGCCCTGGAACGGCCTCGGTGTCGCTTGGCGGCATCCTCGACTTGGTGCTGTCCTGGAACGGCCCCGGTGTCGTTTGGCGGCATCCTCGACTTGGTGCTGTCCTGGAACGGCCCCGGTGTGGCTCGACAGCGTCCTCGACTTAGCGTTGTCCTGGAACAGCTACGGTTTAGCTCGACGACATCCTCGACTGGGTCAGCTATGGCGTCGCTCGACTCGGGGATGTCCTTGGCGGCGTCCACGGCTTAGAAAAGTTCTGGAACAGATCCGGTGTCTTGACGGTGTACACGGCTCGGTGAATGTACTGGAATGGCCGCGGTGTCGTCTGACGGTGTCCACGACTCAGCGATTGTCCTGGAATGGTCCTGGTGTAGCTTGACGTGGTCCTCGGCGCGGCAGCCGTCCTGGAATGACCCCAGTGTAGCTTGACGTTGTCCTCGGCACGACAGTCGTCCTGGAATGGCCTCGGTGTAGCTGGACGTTGTCCTCGGCACGGCAGTCCTGGAATGGCCTCGGTGTCGCTCTACGGTGTCCTCGATCTCCGTCTCGAACTGCCGACAGCACACTGCTTTTGGATGATGCTGCTTGGCTCTGGGGAAGGTCAGCATGGCTAGGATTCGGACCATGAGTTGTTTACTTGGCGTGGAACATCGTCTCCATAGCTTGTTGAACTTCTGATTGTTATTGGGACCGATTCTTTATGCTCTGCTACGCCATGCGGTTTAATGGATGTCGTCTGCGAAGTGGTATTGTCTTAGTAGTTGCAATGATGGTGAACTTGGCACGTGATGTACTCTATGTCGTCGTCCGATCCAAAAACCCTTTAGAAGACGACATTTTCTCCCCCGTTGTCGATTCCATAATACTCTTCAAGCACGGAATTTTCTCCCCCGTTTTCGGTTTTACGTGTAGCTTCAAAAGTTCTATAGGCGTAGATATTATAATTTGGTTGTTGTTTAAAAATATTTAATTGTTATTTATTTATTTATTTTTAATTTCCTTTTCGTTATTTATTAATTAATTAATTTATATTTCACATGTTCGCTGATTTACTGCATTTATTCATTTTCGTTGATCAATTATTATTTTTACTGTCTAATATTCGTCGTACAATAGCTGTCTAAAATCCTGGTCACGGCACCAACTGTGACGTACCGTACTTGGCTCAGTATTATTAAAAGTCCTTCTGCTTTTTACTTATTTTCTTTTATACTGAGTACGGTAGTTCTGGTGAATTAGCGAAGTTGCTTAAACGATGTTATGGCTCATGATCGTCATATTTTAGTGTAGGACCCTGCTACGTTGTGTTTCCATAGCGAACTCCAGTATTTAGAACAGCTATAGGTTTATTAGACAGTAAATAAAACAAACAAGATGTTGTAGATTTTGTTTATTATTTAATGTTTCATTACGTAGATAATTGTCACATATAAGGAATTATTATTCGTAGTTATTTCGTGGATAATTCTCACATATTAGGGATGATTATTAGGCAAGGTTATTTCGTGGATGGTTGTCACATATTAGGAATTATTATTAGAGGTTCGTGGATGATTCTCACTTATAAGGAATTATTATTGGAGGTTCGTGGATGATTGTCACATATAAGGAATTATTATTGGAGGTTCGTGGATGATTGTCACATATAAGGAATTATTATTGGAGGTTCGTGGATGATTGTCACATGTAAGGAATTATTATTGGAGGTTCGTGGATGATTGTCACATTTAAGGAATTATTATTGAATGATTGTGGATGATTGTCACATATAAGGAATTATTATTGGAGGTTCGTGGATGATTGTCACATTTAAGGAATTATTATTAGAGGTTCGTGGATGATTCTCACTTATAAGGAATGAATTATTATCGGATTTGTAGTGGGTAAATTTTGGTATTTCGTAATGCGTTTTATAAGGAATTGTTCTCAGGAATATTTATGTAATAGGGAATTATTGTGGGAGGTGGAATTGGTGGTTTTAGTATATCGTTGTTCGGGAATTGTTAATTTGAATGAAGTGCAGTTATAGGTAATAAAATATTATTGATAAAAAGTAAGGTGGTTGCGAATTGTATTGACTTTACAGGATAACAAAATTAACGCGTATTACTTGATAAAATTTCGAAATATAATCAAAATAGCACGACTATGTGGGTCCCCTGCCAGACGAGCCGAAACTCGTGAAGAAGACTCCGTCCAAAGTCGCGAACTTTTACGGATTCCCCTTGAAGCAGTAAAAACCGCTAAGGAGCTCACGTAAATCACGGTGATCGAAATTTAGAAGTCCGTCAGAGGAGTCCCCTGCCTAAACGATCAGAGACCGTGGCGAAGACATCAACAAAGACGGCGGAGGGTTAAAACGGATTCCCCTTAAGGTGGTGAAGCCACCAAGGAGCTCACGTAGAGTTTCAGGATATTCGCGAGTGGTTCGCCAAAAGTGAACCTCGATTACTGTAAAACAATGCCTTTTATACCCTTTTGCTGGATACCTGACGGTCAAAACCGCCTATTTTTTGGGATGGACAAATAGTGCAAGAGATGTTAAATAATAAGGGTGGATATTAACACACATACATTCGTTAATTCGTTATTCAGATTTGTGTATAATGGTGGGGTGATTCCTGAATCCATTAGCTCGTCGACTATTGGAGTTTCTTAAAATAAATAGTTTTATAACAATTTTAACTTAAGTTCTCCCCTCCATTAAACGTCGAAATCTGTTACTTGAAAACAAAATATACTAAACCAATGTAAAATCATATTAATTAGTAACTCCAATTACTCAATATTTTACATGTAATTGTAATCAGTTATAAATAATAATATCTGCACAAAATGTGAACATTAAATAAATGAGAAATATAATTCGCAACACAATAACTAGACAAACAAATGGACATCCCCGAAGAATGTTAAGCTTAGGGTTGCCAGATGTTATGGTTTGAACTGCATTAGTTTTCTTAGAATCCATAAAGACAAATTTATGACACAACAAATCAGTCAACGCTTATTTGGTCTAGCATTGGGGATTAGCACTTGACTCGGTAATTATTAGAAACCCTTGTATCGATAACGATTTTAAAAGTGTTGTGTTTCCTAAAGCACCCTGAGAAAATGTAACTATTATAACCTACACGCGTTTTTAAAACACATGTGGCTTTCTTTAACTTTAAACAAGTTATTTATGGTTTCCTAGAAACAGAAAAATAACTAAATAATACTTTATGATGTTACGCGAGTACATTAAAAATTGTTTTTAAATTATTAGATATTATCCTATATGCGACCATTACAGTATACTAGTGAAGGTTCGCCCGTTTGCCCCGATCCGAATTAAAAATCGAAAAACTACGCAAAAATACGGGCTTTGCTTTAAAAAACGTACGAAAGAACGAACCAGCTCTGTGCCGAGTTTCGTTACGGTAGCTCGGACGACGGAAACGCTATCCGCGAAAAACCGAAAAAATTAAATCTCTAATGGGTTTTCTATGTAAAATGGATGTTTCGATCGGTCGACAAACTCGAGTGACGGCATTTAGCGCGTCGTACCGCGAAAACGGGATCTCGACTGTTCAAATTTTCACTGGACGTGTCTTTCGAGTGGGTAAATGCATCCTGAAAATTTCGGCCCAATCTGACCGGCCGTTTTTCTGTTTTCACGGATTTTCATTTTTTCGATCGTTCACGGCACGGCGCATTACAGATAAGCGCTATCACGGCCGGGCAGTGCAGTGACCGGTGTTTCTGTACGCTTTGGCCGTGCAAGAACAGTATGTGAAATGTGAGTGAAATTAAGTTTTAATTACTGTTAAATACAATTGACGATATCATTATTTACGTGCTCGCTGATGTCACAACAGAACAGATGGAATTAATTACAACCACAGAAATTACAACATATGAAAAGTGAAAACCGTTCTTGAAAGATGCTTATGTACAGATCTGAGTAAAAAGTTTGCAGTTTTGCCGGAAAGTTAACAGGTGATATTCTGAAAGTGGGTGATGTGGCATATTTAATTGTTTAAAATTATTTTTAGATTGTCGGCGAATGTATGAATGTTAATTATTTCCGATTAATTTATTGACAGTCCGTATACTCTGTTTTGTTTACACGTGAAGTTGCAGCCGAGCGACAGGGTTCAACTATCGGGTGTTCGAAAATGACTGATGCCCGCTAACTTCAGACCGAAAATAAAATAACCAACTTTTTGTTGGTATCGCAGTGTAAAACTAGGATATCAGTGGCGTAGTATTATTTTCGTATTCAGTGACAGTTCAGGTTGATCTGTCATTTCGTGTGCGATTAGTAGTTTCTCATTTTAATTTGCATTTTTTCGTAAAAATCAGTTATCAGTTTTCCGTTGTCCGTGCGTTCAGGTTGTTCTATCATTTCGTGTGTGATTTCTACGTAGTTTTTCGTTTTAATTTGCATCGTTTCGTAAAAATCAGTTCTTCTAAGAACTAACTATTCATGATGGTGTTCACACAAGAACAAGATGCGTTTATATTGATGGCGCACTACCGAAGTGGTAACCGTAACGACGATGGCGATTGGACTTATTCTCTGCAGTCAACTATTGAACAGTTTCAAGAAAAATTTCCAGACATTGAAATTAATCCCAAAGTTTTTGCCACCCATAAACGACGTGTAGTTGACCGCTTCGAAAACAAGCACTGTGTGTGTAGGACAAAATCATCAGGTCGACCGTCGGTTCTTACGCAGGAAGTAATCGAAGATGTTCAAACAAGAGTAGCCATAAGCCCACAAAAATCTATTAGAAAACTATCCACTCAAACAGGTAAGGCATTGCATTGAATTTAGATTTTCACAATTACAGTAATACATTTTTAGGACTTTCATATGGCAGCACACAAAAAGCTTTAGTGAATGTTTTACATTTACACCCCTATAAAGTGACAACGATTCCCCAATTATTTCCACGCGATTTTGAAGCAAGACAACGTTATTGTACCTGGTTCAACCGACATTTGAACAATAATGAAATTTTGGACCTGACATTTTTTACTGACGAAGCATGGTTTCATCTGTCAGGGTATGTTAACAGTCAAAATTATAGAACTTGGGGCGCACAGAATCCTCACATTTTTGTTGAAACTGTTTTGCATCCACAAAAAGTTGGAGTATGGATAGCTATCTCACGAAGAAGAATTATTGGACCAATATTCTTCTACGATACAATCAATGCCGAAAGATACCAAGCAATGTTAGGAACATTTATTGATCAACTGCACGATGATGAAATTCAAAATGGATTTTTTCAACAAGACAATGCCAGGCCTCATGTAGCACATAGTACCATAGCATTTCTCGAAGAATTTTATGATGACAGAATAATTAGTGCTAACTTATGGCCACCAAGGTCTCCTGGACTTACACCACCTGACTGTTTCCTATTTGGATATTTAAAAAATCGAATTTTTGCGAACAGGCCACATACACTTCGAGAATTAGAAGAAGCAATAAAAATTGAAATTAACAATATATCACAAAATATGTTACAAAACGTGTTTGAAAATTTAAAAAGACGTGTTAATTTATGTTTAGAAAATGAAGGAAGGCATTTTGAGCACCTTCTGTAAACTTGTATTGCAAACAATATTTACCTAATATGTACTTTTAAAAATTAATAAAGAAACTGATTTAAAGTAACCTCACTTAATTGTTTTTCATAAAGCTTACTCTTACACAAAAAGCTTGCAAATCTTTTTGACAACAAAAACTGTAGTTGTCATATTTAAATGGAGAATATTATTACCCGTTCTGTCAATATAAACTTCTTTCCCTACGCCACTGGTTTTCCCCTATGTGGTACCAACTGTTTGAATAAAGTTCCTAACACCCTTGGCATCAATCATTTTCGATCACCCGATACGAGGTTTGCAGCCCCCTATACACCAACGCCTAATAATTTATAGGTAATGGGTATGAATGATTCATTTGTTTTTAAGTTATTTGAATTTTTCACTTCGTAACTAAACAGCTGTTTTATTGCAGGTATGTTTTCAGAATTTCAAGTGAGAAGCGATTTTTTTAACAAGCACTCGTGTGTGTGCTTCAAGTACGGAGGATGAAATATTATTAACTCTTATGAAATATAAGCACGATTTTTATTACCAAACGTTACCTCTCTGACGTTAATGATAGTAGTACGCCAGATAGAGTTGGTGGAAAAATGTGGTTTCTAAGAGGTCTTAAAAAAAGGACAATTTATTTTAGCGGATAGAGGTTTTGATTATGTGATCTGCTAGCGAGTAAAGAAGTTCATCTCACTATCCAACCATTTTAAATGAAAAAACAACTGCCTGGACAAAATGTTTGCAAAACTAGAGCCATAGCAAATCGTCGAATTTTAATTGAACAAATTAATGGATTGGCAATTTTTTTAAATTATAGTACATAAAATGCCAACACATATGGCCATTGACTAATTAAATTGTGTACTATTGTTTAATGTTAACATCTTTCAAAAATTCAATTGTAAAACAATAATTATTTAATATTTTTGTCCTTAACTACCCATTACATTAAAGATGAAACAAGTCTCTGATTAAATAAATTTTATTTTGTACGCAGTTATCAAAATGGCAAATAAAATATATAATTCTTAAATATTTTAGCTTTAATTTAATTTTCTATTTTGTAAATGCCCTATATTTAAATTGAGAAATAAATAAACTCAGAAGGAACATGGTTTTTATCCGCCTACCATAAAAGAAAACAGCTTGTATTGACTATAGCAGTGTTTCTTAAACTGTGGTTTCGCGAGAATTTTATTTTGGGTCGCAAAACATATTGAAACTATTAATAAGGTTTTTGTTTATTTAACCAATCCGAAATTAATATTTTATTTATTTTAAAGGTAATGTTTTTTGTAATGAGATTTTAAGTTTTAGTTGATAAATAAATTTAATAGCCAATTCAATATTTGTTTCTTTGTAATTATAAAAATAACGGTTGTAAAGAGGGAACCGAACCGCAAAAAAACGGTTCAGTTCCGGTAACCGGCTCGATAAATTTTAATTGTTCGGTTTACGTTCCGAACCACCGGTTTATATTTTATAATGATATCGGCACCCGGTTCGGTGCCAACAGTTCATTTCCAGTTCCGGTAAAATGCTTTTTGTTTTTAATAGGAGATTTTAAAAAGTATACATTATGTAAAAATTTTATGACAACGATGCATACCGAGTGTAACTGAAATCAGGCTCAACCCCTTTTTTTCATTTAGTTTTGATTTCAGACAAACGAAATTTTAAACATGTGATATGTGCAACAATCCGTATTTTCTGAGCATATGTGCACTTCTGTACACGGTGACTTTTCGTTTTACGACGAACGCAAATATATACGGTGTTTCGTTCGAAATGGCAAAGTAGATGCGTAGTTCTATCAGAATGGTAGCCACCCAAGACTCGCGAGGCGGTGAAAAAATTGACTTTCGACGGGTACTGTACGTATGAAAAAAATGTTCGACTGCAACTGACGGGAAAGGAAATAATTGGAAATTTTGGGGTTACAAAAAAAAACGTGAACAAGTTGTTTCCTTTGATTGCGCTTTCGAGCACTCCAAATCGCGATGTATTTTAGGGTAAATGGTCGGACAGTTGGGGGTGGCTTTTGGACGTGGCCGTGTATCCTATGTACAGGGTGCGTAGACAGAGGTGGCTCACAAAAAAACGTTCTATACAGGGTGCCCATTTTTCTAACCTGTTGTATGGGTAACTCCGTTAATATTAGAGATACAGAAACGTTTAAATTAGCAAATTTGTGCAGAATTTAAAGGGAAATCTGATGCCATTTTTAAATTTGACCTACGTCATCAACTTTTTGAAATATTTTTAAAAAACTGAAAAAGGTCGATTTTTTCAAACTAGCATAATTCCGTAACCATATGAGTTAGAACGAAAATAAAAATTGGCTTTTAGAGATGTTTTTAGTAAATTTTAAATATGTTAACGGAATTTTCATAGCACTCTCGATTTCCGAGTTATAGCACAAACTTGCATTTTTTAAATGGAAGTCATAGTTGGCTATGGTGTTATTAAAAAGGTTATTTTTTTCTCGTTTTAATGATATAAGGGTTGTTATGCTTTACTTTTGTAGTTTTTCTTTAAATAAGCAAAAATCATATTACATGTTCACTGCCTACTAATAGATACTACATATCGATATCCCGGGAGTCCTTTGCGGCCCAAGAGTAGTTTGCGGCCCGAAAGTAGTTTGCGGCCCGGGAGTCGTTTGTTGCCCGGGAGCCGTTTGTTGCCCGGGAGCCGTTTATTGCCCGTGAGTAGTTTGCAGCCCGGGAGTCATTTGCGATTCGGGAGTAGTTTGCGTCCCGAAAGTAGTTTGCAGCCCGGGTGTAGTTTGCGGCCCGAGAGTCGTTTGTGGCCGGGGAGTAGTTTGCAGCCCGGGAGTCATTTGCGATCCGGGAGTCGTTTGCGGCCCGGGAGTAGTTTGCGTCTGGGAAGTAGTTTGCGGCCCGGGAGTCGTTTGCGGTCCGGGAGTTGTTTGCGGCCCGGGAGTCGTTTGCAGCCCTGGAGTCGTTTGCGGCCCGGGAGTTGTTTGCGGCCCGGGAGTCGTTGGAGGCCCGGGAGTCGTTTGCAGCCCAGGAGTCGTTTGCGGCCCGGAAGTCGTTTGCGGCCCAGGAGTAGTTTGCGGCCCGGGAGTCGTTTGTGGCCCGGGAGTCGTTTGTGGCCCGGGAGTCGTTTGTGGCCCGGGAGTCGTTTGTGGCCCGGAAGCAGTTTGCGATCCGGGAGTAGTTTGCGGCCCGGTTGTCGTTTGCGGTCCGGGAGTTGTTTGCGGCCCGGGAGTCGTTGGCAGCCCGGAAATCGTTTACGGCCCGGGAGTCGTTTGCAGCCTTGGAGTCGTTTGCGGCCCGGGAGTTGTTTTCGGCCTGGGAGTCGTTGGCGGCCCGGGAGTCGTTTACGGCCCGAGAGTCGTTTTTGGCTCGAGATAACTTAACGCGCTTAGCCCCCGCCGAGCGCGAAGCGCGAGGCGTCTGTTGTTGATTAAATTTAATTGTACGCGTTTGCTTTCTCCAAGCATTCAGCGCGAGTCGTCTATGATCGATAAAAAAAACTTAAGGCGTTAAGCTCCCATCGAGCGATAAAAGAGAATTGTACCCGTTTGTCTTCTCCGAGCGCGCATCGTGAGTCGTATCTGATTGATAAAAGAGAACTTAACGCACTTAGCCCCCTCCGAGCGCGCAGCGCGAGGCGTCTGTGGGCGATTAAAGATAATTGGACCCGTCTGCCTACTCAGAGCGCGCAGCGCGATTCGTCCATGATCGATAAAACAAAACTTAACGCGCTTAGCTCCCATCGAGCACGCAGCGAGTCGTATGCGGGCAATACAAGGGAATTGTATTCGTTTGCCTTCTCCGAGTCGTTTGCGTCCTGGGAGTCGTTTGTAGCCCGGGAGTAGTTTGCAGCCCGGGAGTCATTTGCGATTCGGGAGTAGTTTGCGGCCCGGCAGTAGTTTGCATCCCGGGTGTAGTTTGCGGCCCGGGAGTCGTTTTTGCGGCCCGGAAGTCGTTTTCGGCTCGGGAGTAGTTTGCGGCCCAAGAGTCATTTGCGGCCTTGAAGTCGTTTGCGGCCCGGGAGTCGTTTGCGGCACAAGAGTGGTTTGCGGCCCGGGAGTAGTTTGCAGCCCGGTAGTCATTTGCGATCCGGGAGTCGTTGGCGGCCCGGGAGTAGTTTGCAGCCCAGGAGTCGTTTGCGGCCCGGAAGTAGTTTGCAGCCCGGGAGTCGTTTGCGATCCGGAAGTCGTTTGCGACCCGGGAGTCGCTTGCGGCCCGGGAGTAGTTTGCAGCCCAGGAGTCGTTTGCGGCCCGATAGTAGTTTGCAGCCTGAAAGTAGTTTGCAGCCCGTGAGTCGTTTGCGACCCGGAAGTCGTTTGCGGCTCGGGAGTTGTTTGCAGCCCGGAAGTCGTTTGCGACCCGGGAGTCGTTGGCGGCCCGGGAGTAGTTTGCAGCCTGGGAGTCGTTTGCGGCTCGGGAGTAGTTTGCAGCCTGGTAGTCATTTGCGACCCGGGAGTCGTTTGCGGCCTATGAGTCGTTTGCATCCTGGGAGTCCTTTGCGACCCGGTAGTCGTTTGCGGTTTGGAAGTAGTTTGTAGCCCGGGAGTCGTTTGCGACCCGGTAGTCGTTTTCGGCCCGGGAGTGGTTTGCGGTCCGAGAGTCGTTTGCAGCCAGGAAGTCGTTTGCGACCCGGGAGTCGTTTGCAGCTCGGGAGTCGTTTGCGACCCGGGAGTCGTTAGCAGCCCGGCAGTAGTTTGCAGCCTGGGAGTCGTTTGCGGCTCGGGAGTAGTTTGCAGCCTGGTAGTCATTTGCGACCCGGGAGTCGTTTGCGGCCTATGAGTCGTTTGCATCCTGGGAGTCCTTTGCGACCCGGTAGTCGTTTGCGGTTTGGAAGTAGTTTGTAGCCCGGGAGTCGTTTGCGACCCGGTAGTCGTTTTCGGCCCGGGAGTTGTTTGCGGCCCGAGAGTCGTTTGCAGCCAGGAAGT
This sequence comes from Elmis aenea, assembly GCA_947652605.1. Lineage (NCBI taxonomy): Eukaryota > Metazoa > Arthropoda > Insecta > Coleoptera > Elmidae > Elmis > Elmis aenea. The sequence goes on along the minus strand of OX393580.1, from coordinate 18,520,534 downwards.
CGTTTGCGACCCGGGAGTCGTTTGCAGCTCGGGAGTCGTTTGCGGCCCGGGAGTCGTTTGCGACCCGGGAGTCGTTTGCGGCCCGAGAGTTGTTTGCGGCCCGGGAGTCGTTTGCAGCCCGGGAGTCGTTTGCGGCCCGAGATTCGTTTGCGGCCCGGGAGTAGTTTGCGGCCCGGGAGTAGTTTGCGGTCCGGGAGTTGTTTGTGGCTTTGGAGTCGTTTGCGACCCGGGAGTCGTTTGCGACCCTGGAGTCGTTTCCGGCCCAGAAGTCGTTTGTGGCGCAGGAGTTGATGCGGCCTGGGAGGAGTTTGCACCCGGAAAATGTTTGCGGCCTGGGAGTCGTTTGCAGCCCGGTAGTCGTTTGCGGCCCGATATTCTTTTGCGGCCTAGGAGTCATTTGCAGCCCGAGAGTCGTTTGCGGCTGGGGAGTAGTTTGCAGCCCGGGAGTAGTTTGCAGGCCAGGTGTTGTTTGCGGCCCGGAAGTCGTTTGCGGCCCAGGAGTAGTTTGCAGCTTGGGAGTCGTTTGCGGCCCGGGAGTGAATTGTACCCGCGTTATTTCCGCCGAGCATGCATAGTGAATTGTCTATGATCGATAAAAGTGATTTGTATTCGCTTCTCCTCCGCCGAGCATGCAACGCGAGTCGTCTATTATCTATTAATGAAAATTGTACGGGCTCGGTTTCCGTTGAGCGCTTCGAGATTTATCGATGTTTTTATTTTGACGCATAGAACTTGGACGCAAAAGAGTTAGGCCGGATATGGTCTCGGAATGGCGCCCGTTAGGGCCTGCTGGTCACCTATGTTATAACAGAGGTAACCGTCTTCTGCCCCGAATCGAATTAAAAATCTTTGCCCCGAATCGAATTAAAAATCGAAAAACTCTGCCGAGTTTCGTTACGGTAGCTCGGACGACGGAAACGCTATCTACGAAAAACCGAAAAAATTAAAGCTCTTATGGGTTTTTCGGCTTAAATGGGCGCCATTTTGCTCGTGGCGCCGGGACGGCGCTATTTTAAACCTTGACATTTACACAGTAGCTGTTGATCTTGTGGGCAAATGTGTCCCCAAAATTTGAGCATGATCTGTACAGCCGTTTTTCTTTTTTTGACGAATTTTCATTTTTAATACTCTGATTTTACCGATTACGCGTACGGCATATAGGCGTGGCCTGCCGTTATCAGCAAACGTTACACTAAAATACCAGTGTGTTGTCTTCGCTTTGTCGGTTGTGTGTTATTTTATAAATGGGGAAACAAACATAAACCGCCCTTCTGGAAAAGAGCCCTGTAAAGGTTCCAGTAAAAATGCATCTTTCTCAGCAAACCACATGTTAAGTTAAGTATTTACTTATTAAGTTTGTTTGCATCTTTTTTCATTAACTCGTTAGTCGCAAATCAACAGCAATTATTTAATACTCTGAATTATATTTGCATGTCGTTATTAAAATAAATAAACAACTTTTTTGTATTTCGTAACAGTCAATAATCTTATCATAATAAATGTTTTGTTTTAATTAACCTACTACAAAATGAAACTGCACGTGTACGACAACTATGTAAATAAAACGTGTTACTCTGAATGTATTTTTAAAATACTATTGTAAAGAAATATTGCATGTTTGTCTATAAATTATTGTTAAACCGACAATAACTCGACAATTAATAGTTTTAAACATGGAACACCTCAAATGATTTTCAAAGACAATCATCTCGTCACGTCCGCGTCGGGACGGCGGCGCTCACGAGCAACCAAAGTCAAAGCGCCACGCGTCGTCGGAAAGTACAAGGTACGGGCTTCCAAATTGTAAAAAAAATATTCCCGTGGGACAGAAAATAGCTGAGCAATTGACGTTTTAATTCGTGCCCGTTTCCGAGCGCGCTCGGCCTATTATCATAAGGTCCATTGGTTTGCGCGCGTGCCACAATTAAAGTGTGCCAGTATTTTTATTCGACCACTGCGCCCTTCGCCACCAATACCGTCAGATTCTTCGTATTTTTTCCTTCAAGTAGGTACCTAATTTCGAGGGCCGCGAGTCGACTATCTATCGTTAAAGCTTTTTTTCGGTAGACAGGGCGTTGCCACATTTTGAACCTTATCGACCGCGACATCCGATCTTTGCAATTATTGCTATTATTAGGCTACAGACCCTGCCGTTCTCGGACTTTCGATGAAATAAATTTTGCATTATGTCTAACAACGTGCTTATATACAGGGTGTTTGCGCATAAATACCAAAGATGATGTTTTTTCCGGCCTAACCGGGAACGGTGGAGACATTCAAGATAGGGGAAAATGTGCACACGACGGGTGCGTTTTTTTTTAATAATTAAAAAGTTTACGAGATATTCGAAAAGAAAGAAACAAAAAAAAAGGTTTCAAAAGTAGTTTTTCTTAAATGAGCTTGTGCATCGGTGGTTTCAGATAGTTTTTCGTATCAAATGATACCGGTCGTAGTGACGTCAACATATGGGAAAATAGTTCATATACGGGATGCGTCGATATAATTCGTCAATTTTCGCTTAACGGTTTGAGATAGAAAGTTGATTCAAACGCTAATTGATACAGTTTTTCTTCCGAACACGATAAAAATATTTTCAAATATACAGGGTGAGTCATTAGTTTGGGATCGGTCGATTGTCGCTTAAAGGTTTGATATAGAAAGTATCTCTGAAACGAAGCTACCTACAAACATGGGACTTGCACCAAACGAAATTAAGTTCAGTACACTTTTATCGAAATTGAAAAAAATTATAATAAAACAGGATTCTGAAAACATTAGTTTCGAGCTTGTGATTGATGTGTCTCTGGAACGGAGCCACCTACATACATAGGACTTGCACCAAACGTAATTAAGTTCAGTAATCTTTGATCGAAATTGAAAAAAATATAGTTAAACAGGATTCTGAAAACATTAGCTTCGAGCTTGTGATTGATACATCTCTGGAACGGAGCCACCTCTAGACATGGGACTTGCACCCAAACGGAAGGTATTTCTAAAATTCTCAATAGACATAATTCCCAAAAGTTCCAAAATTCCCAAAAGTTCCAAAAATCTCTAAATTCCCAAATTTTCCAAAAGTTCACATAAAAATTTCAAATATACAGGGTTAGTCATTAGTGCGGGATCGATCGATTGTCGCTTAACGGTTTGAGATAGAAAGTTGATTCAAACAGATTTAAAGAAATTAGTTTTACTTATGTGGAGTGCCCAACTGATTAATCAGAACAGTAAAAGGCGATATAAAATCTATATGTTGCGATTTAAAGAAAGCCAAGATGTTCTTGCGTCAAATTCATCATTTGTAATAATTTATTGTAAACATTTTTGCCGTAATACAAAAACAGAACATTTAACATTTATTACTATAATTAACAAAAATCAATAAAATTACTTGGTGTTCTGCACATTATTTCTTAAAAATTACATGAAATTCATCCAACAATTATTTATATAGGCAACATTTTTGCGATAAGACCATATTGCATTTTTATAAAAATAACAACTACTTAATGAAAATTAAGAAAATTTATACGGCTGACTTTGAAGCGTTTTATTAACAGTGATTTAGAGTTAACAATTAAAACATAAATATACACTATATGCAGGAAAATTTATAATTTAGGAACATCTAACATTTGATTTTAATAAATCTATGTATATCGAATAATGATATTGTGAAAAAACATTGACAGTAGAAGACATACTCAATATGTTAATACTTTGATTTGATCTTTAATAATGAAAAAATTAGAAAAAGACCAGGAGTAAGAGGATATATAAAAAAAGTTGGAGTCAACGCATTTAAGATGGCTGGGACGCATGTCAAAAAGTAGGTGTTCGAAAATGAGATGGAAAATAACATTGAAGCGAAAAGAAGTAGAGGTAAGCTAAATACAAAATTGAAAAACGGCAGACTAGAAAAAAATGAGTCAGTCGGAGAGATGTGCAGAAACAATCAGAGAAACATAATCAAGAGTTGGGAAAACATATCTAGACACCAAAAGAAATAAGGCAAAGAAAAAGATTTAATTATTTTGAACATTATTGAATTCTAAATTTAAGAGGGTAATATAGTCTTATTACAACATGAACATAAAATATAAGAAACTGTTAGAAATGGAAGAATGGTTTAATTAGCAAAGTTGTTTTTTATGTGTTTAGATTTTTAACTAAGAATTTGCAATTGATTCTAAAATTTTCCAAGAAAAACTCAAATTTAACCTTCTTATAAACAACAAGAAAAATTTGAAAATTGGTATTTATAGTTTAGGTAGGCAATAGGTCTTAATCGAATGCAAAAACAATTTGAAATACAACAGCTTAATTGTCACATAATACAAATTTAAGATATCTACTGCTGATAAAGAAAAATTGAAGGGATGTATACAATAAAACTCTGGTTTTTACAGGACGTATTCTTTAGCCAAGTATTTATTGGTAAACTTACATGTTTCGATTAGGACTTCCTAATCTTCATCAGAGTTAGTTATCCACATAATTTCTTGGTTAAAATAAACAGTTGTATTATAAAACAACGTGGTCAAACAATTTTTTCCTTTTAAAATGTGATAAAAATCCGCAGGCACAAACTTACTCAAAGTAAAATATAACATTAAACAACAGATATTAAATTTTTTTTTTTTTTTGAATTATTTGGTATTTTTAACTTATAACTTATGGAACGCCATCGTGCTCAAAATCACATAATAAGTTTGACCATTTTTAACAAGTTGAAGACATACGAGCATCAAAATTCAAAGTCTTGCACTTTTAAATGGTTACGAGTTATGAGCACCATAAACTTGGCAATCTATCGTGCTCAAAATTACATATTTCGTATCGTTTGCATCTGTAAAGTTCTTACAAATGCAAACGTTAAAAATGTATATTCTACATAATTATGTCAGGCCAACATTTTGTTGGTATGCATTCTAACAAATTCATGTTTTACGGTATTGCATTTTATAAAAGTTAACATTTCATTATAGCATATTTTCAACTTCTTAAATATGCAAACGCACATAATTTTGTACACCAAAATTGTATTGAATTATGGCAACCACGGCGCGTATATCATATTTTAACTTGTTTGCGATTCACATTTCTTAGATATATATGCAAAAGAAGAAAATGTTGTACCTTAAAATGTAAACGAATTATGAGCACGCACGGCGACGTTAAAAACCAGTGGAGAATAACATTTTGTGGAACCCATGGAGCACCAACCTAAGAGCTTAAAATAAATTCGTTCTAGTAACGGGTTTACCCGTAAAATAATCTCCAGCTTGTATTAAGACGGATACATTACCGGTTGCCTATAAAGTAGGGTGTAAAATGTCAAGAAATTGTATTTTCCATGTTTTTATTACACTTTAGACAAATACTAGCGTCAATAATTTATCTTTTTGTAAGTTCAGTTCTTAACGATAGTACATTATGATAGACGAAAAATGATTTATTTGAAAGGGTACAATTAGGTGTAAATAGACAATTTTATGACTGAAGAGCAAACAATTATATTTATTATATTCATTAAAAATGTGTTCAAATATTGAGGTTGTTTTATGTTAAGTAGTTTTTTAAAATATTGTATGTACGACTGCCTTAATAATAAATTGTCTGGTTGCTATGCTGTCAAATGACAAAGTGGTCGATTTTAAATAAAAAAATATGATCTTTAACAGAAAATAAATACTTCATCTTACAATTTTTTTTTCAATTTTGGGCAGTAGTAGTTAAAAAGTTGTATTTAATACGTGAGATGAACGTTTTAAAAGCTTTTATTCCACTGATTAAACAAATAACTATTTTAAATATTTCGTTTTCCATTCAGCAAAGAAAAGGCTTGTTAGCATATTTAAATTGCACTTTTCAGCCCCCCGTGAAGGTGGGAGATGATTGAAAATATTGCATGGGAAATCTATTAATAAGTATAATAGTATGAAACATCTACCAAATGTTATATACATTTATCAAAATGTGAGAAATAAAAGAATACCAATTTTACTGCTCCCCTTTAGGAGGGGTTGTAACTGAAAAAAGACGTCTAAGGAAAACATTTTATACAAAAGACCCCCCGAAATTTTCGATATGGAATCACCTACCGAATTTTTTCGCAATGTTTAAGAAACACTTATCCTGAACTGCTTACATTGAACCAAGTGTATTGCTAAGATTAACATACCTATTTAGTCATTGAAAAAAACATGCAGTTATGTTATGAATGTTTTTGACCCTATATTTAATGCGCATTTGAATACCAAGAAGGTTATAAATAAACCAACACATTAAAATCTAAGGAGGTTAGAATTATAGTGTTCAATCGTTTGGACATAGTTTTTATAATTAATCTACATTGAATTAATTCTTTTTAACATTATTATTTAAACATTACATTTAATATATATAGTAACATTATTTATTGCCTTGTTGTTTTGTCTAAAAAGTTTAGATTTAATCGCCATAGGATATAATTGTCATAGAACCTAAACGATTTTTTTTCAAACTAATGAAAGAAATTTGCGTCAAAATTATTCGTGCATCGTGCAACAGACGTAATGTTTGAAGACAGAAGTTACATATTTTTTAATTATTTATGTTAAAAGGAAGTTGCGAGTACTTTTTATTATTCAATAAATAATTACAACTGCATTAGAAGTTATGTGTAATAAACAGAGTACCTATATAAGTATATATAATTCCAAACAACAAGATTCAGATCTTTCTTGGGTATAATAATAATAATAATAATAATAATAATAATCTTTATTTGTTCTGAATATCCCAAAAAAGGTGTAGAACTTGTCACAATAATAATTTACGTACATTACAAATAATATACATAGTTAATAAAAAAGAAAAAACAAACTACCATCACCATTGTTGCTATTGAGACTATATTTGTTATTGGTAAAGGTAACCACAGCAAAATGTGTTTATACTTAATGAAAATGCATCTGTTTACCTTGACCTGGTTTGACCCCACGGTAATTGATTTGATCCATACTAAACAAAAAAGTAACCGCATTTTAAAAGTGTTTAAAATTATATGCAACTGTATTCGTTTATGGTTATAAGTCAAGTATTATTGAGTTAAAATTGTCGCAAATCTGTCTTTGAAGAATGTAGAAGACGACCTCAAAGTTTTCATAATGAAGGTGACCAACCGTCCTCCTTGAGAATCGTGTTTTCCCTCATTTATTTTTTAATTATGGGATATACAAATCCACATATAAGCAACATTTTTTTTTTTTTTCATTTTTAAAAAAATAGAATGCTAAATGTAAATTAATTATTATTATATAAGTTAATATAAAATTTTATTTTGTATTCCTGTATAGGACTTACTTAAAAATAAAATTACGTTTAAATTTTTGTTTAATATGAAGTAACTGTACTTGCAGTTCATTAATGTATTATATACAATGCTTTTTAACATTATACTGACAAGAATGTATTATGGTGTTACATAAGTAACATTTTTACTGTACCTTATACTTAGTAGTGGGTTGAATTAAAAAAGTAAGCCGAAATAACGTTAATATGCCACTTTATGAATTAACTTATGCCATGCCACATGATAATGGAAAGTAAAAAAACTGTGTTAACAAGTACTTTTAAAAAAATGTATGTAATTAATGAAAGCAAATGATTTTATCAGTGTATTGGATAAATAAAATAAAAAGCGTTAAAGAAGTTTAGCCAAGAACTGTAACAGAAAGTTGTTAACCAACAGTAATATTTAAAATAGAATGCTGATCGGAGAACATTAAAAGGTGAAACCGAAAAATACTTGTTTAAAAAATACCTACTTACTAAATACGTGGATTATGAAAAATTCAAAGAATAAAAATGTTACAAAAAGAGTTGTGGAAAATAAAGTCTTTCTACGATTTCATGGGACAAATGAAACAGAGTAAAGAAACCGTCTTGAAACAAATAAAATACGAGAACGAATCTATATTGTCTAATGAGGACATCATCAATAAACAAGATTACTATACCCAAAAATTGTAATTAAGTGGTGGACAATGAAAACGGGGAAAATATGGTGGAAGAACAACGTATTATAATGGAAAATATTAAAAGCAGGACATGACAAATATCACCAAAAATTATGAAGGCAGAGTATAGGAAAGTGCTATCTATGATTAGCAGAAAGACTGTATGAAAAGATACAACATAGAAATAGTTTGTATTGGATTCCATCACCTGTTATTTTAGGTCATAAAAAAATTCTACAGTATTAAATATCTTTTTACTTTTATTTCAAAATTTTGTATCGCTGTTACAAAACTTGTGCTATTCGAAGGGGTTTTGTTATGTATATAATAAAAACTATTCTATGAATACATCGACATAACTAATTAAAAGCAAACTTTTTTTCCTAAATATTGAATTTTTTAAGCAAACTCTTTAAAATTGTACATATTTTTGTATATTCAGGGTTGCATCATAGCTTAATGTTTCTTCTTACAACACTTTTATCCAAATACAAATAATAACATTAATTCCCAATCACTTATCTTTGTCAGAAAAAGATGTGATTTTTAATAAACCTCATGTATAAAACATAAATGAACTGCTTATGAAATAGATAATTTGACAAATTGTTACACTTAATAATCAACAATGCTTATTTATTTGAAACATGTTATTGTACCATGCTATTTTTAAATTATTACTTCGGTAAGATAATCGACACATGATATATATTTTTCCCTACGTGTTAAATCATTATTTATTAAGCTATTAATGTGCAATGACTGTTCTTCTGTTACATTCATGTTTGCTGTGTGCTCCGACATATCGTTAACATCAACGTTGAGAGCATTTGTATTGAGACCATATTGTAGTTTGAAACGTTTCTTCGATTCTTGTAGCTATATTGTTGGGTCCTTCCGCAAGTTCTCTGATACCTGTATGATTGGAATTTATGTTTTGTATGTAACCATCAAACCATATTTGTAACGGGCTTCTGTTGTGTTCTGAACGCATGCCATGATTATTCCACGCACATCTGAACGATTTTAAAGCAATGTTAATATCTCTGAAATAAATATTCTGTAAGACGTAGCGATGAACTATGTCGTTAGGATCGAGTTTGCCCTCTTCTTCTAGTCGATAAAGTTCATCATAAAATTGTCTTATAACTTGTGTTGAAAAACATCTGACCAAAGGCGTTCCACGCGTTGATTGTGAACTGATCTGCCTGTTATGTGACTACCTCTACCCAAGCCTCTTAGTGAATTCATTAGAACTGTGACAAACATATTTTCAAAGCCATGATCTGATCGAAATCTCGATGGTAAACCGTACTTCTTTACTGCAGGTACGAAAAGATTTATAACAGTTTTTGCAGTTATTGACGTTGTGCAGGATAAATATATTATACATCGTGAATAACCGTCTATACATGCGTGTGTAACCAGGCCCCACCTAAAAGTGTATCAGATTTATTATTACATACACGAAGATTCGATAATTAATGGAATGAAAACTACTTGTAGTACAAAAATTAAACATACCTGCTCAACTTTAAATGTGCATCCATATGCCACAACGCTAGGGGGCCAGGGACACTGTAAATACGTCTTTTAATTGTTGTCGACCATCTTTGTGCGGTGCCAATTGGGTCAATTTGAGATAAACACGTACGAATACGATTTCTTGTTACATTAACGCCAACTGAACGTAAATACCCAGCCATCATCTGAAATTATTAAAGTTTATTTCCTTGTGCGGAAACAGGAATAGGATAATACCCTCTTTTTTATTTTTAAATCAGGAATCCCCAATTCTAATGTTTTTCTATGAAGCATGCAACATTACTGGCCAATTTGCGACTACCATTAACTACATGGTCAAAATATCAATAGACATTTACCGATATTACTAATTCAATTGTACCATACGAACAGCAACATTTAGTTATGTACTTACAACTAACTGTTCCACTGTTGGGGTGTGCTCTGTGTAATTGTTCAACAGTTGTTTTTAATTCGTCGTCAGAGATTATTGTATGATTCTCGAATCTGAGGTCCTCTTTTTTGCTTCTTCTATAAATCGTATTTTGGCTACATTTAAAATGATCTGCTATTTGTTTGGCTGTATAACGCAGAGCATGAGTAACTTGCAGTTGCTCTTTTGTCATCTGAATAATTGATCGTCCTTTTGAAGTTCCTACAAATACAACAATTAATTGAATCATGCTATTTTCTTGTACGATTATTTATTACTTGCCTGAACCGTGTCTGTTAGCATAGTACGCATTTGTATTAAGTGAAGGATTTTCTGTAATGACGATGTCCATTAGCTGGTCGATGGAATTTTTTACTTGATTAAATTTATCTTCGTTTATTTGTGATCTGATTCGCATTAAATTTCGTAACGATTCGTTTAGCAGTCGTAAGCATTCTTCATTATAATTGGACTCGGCACGCAACTGAACAATTCGGAAGAGATTATGTTTAATTCTATTCTTTACTCGACGTACGTTACTTGAAGGCATTATGGTCGATTACGAACTGTGCTTAAGCTTTAACAATGCAAATACTACTACTTGAACGTTATTATTGCCCAATAAAAAACGCCACAAGCAATAAAACAAAGCCAGTACAATGTAAACAAAGCCGACCTACCGAATTCCAACCATAAACGGTATTTGTTTCCTGTAAAAACACATGCATTTTAAGATACTAAATGGACACGTTATTATGTGTGTATATACGTAATAACAATATGCAAAATACGTACCTGCTGGTTAACAACGCGTATCTGTCGAATATCTAACGCGTACCTGTCGAATGTCAAACGCGTTGGCAGCGAACCACATGTTCCGTCTGCCTACCAACTGTATAAAGTGTCACATTTTAACAATACTTTAAGAGCCACTGTAAATAGCTTGGGACGATCGGCGCCTACATCATAAAGTAACTTTTGCATTTGTAAAGTTCTAACATTATGCTGTATGAAAGTTAAGAAATGCAAACCAATTTTGAAACGTACGGCTCGCATCACATTTTTATGTGCATGCATTTTAAAGGTTTACATTTTCAACTTTTGCATATTTAAGAGTTCTGTTAAAAGTTAAAATGTATATCGAAGATTTTATGTCCGCATAACCTCAACTTGTTAAAAATGCATTTCTTTCAAATGTATATCATTTTGAGCACGATGGCGTTCCATATATAACTAACATTTTTTTAAAAAGACGATTACAGAAAACAATGTGCACATTTTTACAACAAAATTAACAGTACAGAATCGAAACATGTAAGTTTACCAATAAATACTTGGCTAAAGAATACGTCCTGTAAAAACCAGAGTTTTATTGTATACATCCCTTCAATCATCATTAACGGACGCCATTCCAATATTTAGATAAAGAAAAAGTTGTATATAACTGGGAACATCAGTTTAGATCCTTTTACTATGCATTGAAAAACACACTTCTTTGCCAATTTCAGAATCCTTATATCTCTAACGGGTTTTAAGATTCCCGTCTTCTTTACATTGAGAGATACACCCTGTATACTTTATTACATACACCAATTTTGTAGTTTAAATTGTATTCGATTCAAAAATTATGTTCCCGATAAAAAAATCAAATTTAAAAACGTATTTAGCAATTTAAATTTCGTGTTGAAAACCTGTACAAGCAAAATAAAACTACTTTTAAACTTAAGTTTATAAATATGCAAACAATCTAAGTATGTATTCAAAAATCAATGTTTTCCACTAACAAATAAATTTTTCTAATATATTTTTACTCGATAATTAACTGTTGCAGTTGAAAGCAGTTGAAAGTCCATAATGAATTATTAAAATAGTTTCGTTTGTGACATATTACTGTCGAGGAATGATTGATTGAATTCTTATCGTACAAGATTACACAGGGATATCATATTTAATAGGCAAAGATTTCGCTTCTAATTTCAATACCATAAAATTTGGAAACCTTTAGATTTACGAAATTATTAAGTCTAGTAATTATTTTAAAAACGTCTCTACTTCTTAATGATTTTAAAATTGAATCGTAAACCTATGCTTAAGAATTATTAATTAGATAGGTTTGATTTATTTGAAATACAGACGGCAAAATGCTGATTATCCGAAAGGTAAATATACCTAAAAAAAATAAATTAGAGGTGTTTAAATGTTTAAAACAAAAAATATTTGGCTATTAAAATAAAAAAATACTCAGAACATACCACATAACACATAACTTAAAATCTACTTTTTTAAACTGCCAAACAAACCCTCTAAATATGTTAATACCTAACCAAAACAATTTAATAAAGATTTTTCGGTAAACTTCAGATAGTGGTCACTGTCATGGCGGCTTGGTAGATCAAGTGTACTTCGGAAATATTTGCGTGGAAAATGAATGTTAGGTTCACTACTACCTACTGTTGGCGTAATAAATGTAAATATCAGATGTAGGTACAACAATTTATTACTAATTAATTTGGTAATTAATAATACCTGTATTCGTGTGTATTCGTTGTTAAAACAATTGTTTGCACTGTCAACCATATCCTATAAGGAAGGAACCTCGGTAAACTTCAGATAGTGGTCACTGTCATGGCGGCTTGGTAGATCAAGTGTACTTCGGAAATATTCGCGTGGAAAATGAATGTTAGGTTCACTACTACCTACTGTTGGCGTAATAAATGTAAATATCAGATGTACAACAATTACTAATTACATTTGGTAATTAATAATACCTGTATTTTCGTGTGTATTCGTTGTTAAAACAATTGTTTGCACTGTCAAGTGTCAACCATATCCTATAAAGAAGGAACCTCTATAGTTCCTGAATGCTTAATAGTAGGCAATCATGAAGATTAGTTCATCATGGTGAATTCGAAAGTGCCGCAAACGTAAGCATCAAAGAAATACCGTTTGTTTTCTTGAAAATATTAAAATCAGAGTGTATATGTCTTATCTCACGGCCGTCATTCATTTTGCAGGTAAAAGAGGGTCAGGTTAGAGGTTTGTAAAAGCTTTTTATAAAGCAATAAACATTTAACTTTACATATGTTGTCTGCTTACGTTTGCGGCACTTGTGAATTCACCATGATGAACTAATCTTCGTGATTGCCTAACAATAATAGTTAAAACGGTTGTTTACACTTTTTATAGGTTATATTTAAAATTACAGGCAACCACGAAGATTAGTTTATCACGGTGTGTTCACGTTTCGCAAACGTAAGCACAAAGAATTTAATATATAAAGGTAAATGTTTATTGCTTAAAAAAAAAGCTTTTACAGACCTCTAACCTGACCCTCTTTTACCGGCAAAATGAATGACGGTCGTGAGAAAGGACATATACACTCTGATTTTAATATTTTCAAGAAAACAAACGGTATTTTTTTGATGCTTACGTTTGCGGCACTTGTGAACACAGCGTGATGAACTAATCTTCGTGATTGCCAAATAACATGTCACAAATGGTGAACAAGCATAGAATTTCGTACGTCACGCCAACAGTAGGTAGTAGTGAACCTAACATTCATTTTCCACGCGAATATTTCCGAAGTACACTTGATCTACCAAGACGCCATGACAGTGACCACTATCTGAAGTTTACCGGAACCTCCATAGTTCCTGAATGCTTAATAGTAGGCAATCATGAAGATTAGTTTATCATGGTGAATTTACAAGTGCCGCAAACGTAAGCATCAAAGAAATACCGTTTGTTTTCTTGAAAATATTAAAATCAGAGTGTATATGTCCTTTCTCACGACCGTCATTCATTTTTCCGGTAAAAGAGAGTCAGGTTAGAGGTCTGTAAAAGCTTTTTTTTAAAGCAATAAACATTTAACTTAACATATGTTGTCTGCTTACGTTTGCGGCACTTGTGAATTCACCATGATGAACTTATCTTCGTGATTGCCTAATAGTAATAGTTAAAACAGTTGTTTACACTTTTTATACGTTATATCTAAAATAAAAGGCATTCACGAAGATTAGTTCATCACGGTGTGTTCACGTGTCGCAAACGTAAGCACAAAGAATTTAATATATAAAGGTAAATGTTTATTGCTTTAAAAAAAAGCTTTTACGGACCTCTAACCTGACCCTCTGTTACCGGCAAAATGAATGATGGTCGTGAGAAAGGACATATATGTACACCAGCGGCGTGCGGTCCATGGATGCGTTGGATGCGGCGCATCCCCTAAAATTCACGTCAAGAATATTTTTTTTCCGTATCATATTTGAATTTCGTGTAGCTTTATTTCGCTTTGATTTTATTTTTTGTTACGTGATAATTTTATTTATTATATACGATGTTTTGCCTGCTCGAAAATTTGCGTTATATAATCTACATCCAGCGAGCGGCTGACTAAATGTGTGCGATACACAGCGCTAGCGATTGTGAGCCCGACTGAGGGATGCGTTTCTGATTGTGGATTCGAAATTTGCGTTCTTGGCGCATGCGCACTGCGATGCAGTCCCTAGTCTATTGCCCGCATCGTTGCTTTACTTAACAGCTACGGGAAGCGATTACTCTCATGGTTCCTCTGTGGGGGGCAACTGTAATATGGTAGGACAGCCGCACTCGATTGATATTACCGCACGCTACAAAATAATCATTTCCGTTGTAAATTGATTTTTGTTTACTTTCTTTAAATCAAGCTTCTTCTATTTAAATAAGCTTAACTCTATTTTTAGTGCACTGTTTCGCTACTTAAAATTTTGATTATTATTTAATACGACCCATAATATGGATGAAACTGTGGTTAATAATAATTGCAATTTTTGATTGAAAATTTAAAGAATATGAAAAGAATTTTCCGGATTTTCTATTACAATCACTTCAGCCAACTTATAGAAAATACTTTGATTTTATGAAGTTAAAAAGTCAATTAGTTTACTTGTACTCGACTCCCGACTTTCATTTAAAATCTATAAATTGCATAAAAGAATTAATTGTGAAAGATGAGCTAAAAGATGTTTTGACAGAAGTATTTAAATTAATACAATTAATTTGCACTATACCTTCCACGAGCGCATCGGCTGAACGATCGTTTTTGACAATGAAAAGAATAAAAACATTCACCAGAAGCAGCCAAAATGACGATAGACTGTCTGCTCTCGCTTTAATATCAATTGAAAAAAAATTGTTGCTAAATATGAAAAATGAAAAAAGATTGTATGATGTTGCTATAGACGAATTTTGTAAAAAAGATCGTAGAATAAAATTAATTTAAAAAAAAATAAATTGTTTGTTTTTTTGGACAGCATCCCCTGGTTGAAAAGTCACCGCACGCCACTGATGTACACTCTGATTTTAATATTTTCAAGTAAACAAACGGTATTTATTTGATGCTTACGTTTGCGGCACTTGTGAACACAGCGTGATGAACTAATCTTCGTGATTGCCAAATAACATGTCACAAATGGTGAACAAGCATAGAATTTCATACGTCACGCCAACAGTAGGTAGTAGTGAACCTAACATTCATTTTCCACGCGAATATTTCCGAAGTACACTTGATCTACCAAGACGCCATGACAGTGACCACTATCTGAAGTTTACCGATTTTTCTCCAACGTTATTCCATTGAAAATTTAAATAATTTACCTCATAATAAAAAAAAAAACTGATTCACAGAACTGAATTGGAAAATTTGTCAACGGATTAACACTAACTTTTGAACTTAGTAATCATATCGAAGCCACTTTGATCAAAATCAACTTAAAAATTACTTTTTCATTAATGTTATCTAACATACTATAGTTGCATAGTTGTTTTTATTTAACGGAAAGTGCGACTGAAAATTTCTGTCTTATAGTCAATTAGATTCAACAGAATAAAGGCTCCACCAGACAGACGCGATATGCCTGCCGCTCGGTAGGATACAGTCGGTACATGACTCGGTATGATTATCGCTGCTTACCGCAATGAGTGCCCACACTAGTGCGACACAGTATTTCATGTATTCTAACCTAACAATCAAACATAATTAAAAATATTCTTACACACGACTATTCTATGTTAAGAAAAGGTATAATTAATTATATTATCTACATGTAAACAATATGAAAATAGTCCTAAATTATTTTTAAACATAGAACATTTTCATTTTGACAGTTGACAGTTGTATCCCGAAATACCAAAGCGCAATGTTATTAGATATCGTACCGAATCGTACCGAGCGGCATATCGCGTCTGTCTGGTGGAGCCTTAATTGTTGTAAGTACGATATAGCAAAATTAATAGAAAAGGTAAATAACAGCTGTATTTATATATCAAACAAGACCAATTTTTATGTTGTCTTTAAAACAAAACTAAAGACAAAATGCTAAATTCTGTGGGATGTGAATGTGACCCGAAAACATTTTTAACTGTGAGATGTTTTGGAATATTAAAACAATAAAATATAAGTTACCAGTTTTTCGCGATTTCAGTTCGGATAATCTGCATTTTTTCTTGTTTATGACACAAATGCAACTGTGGCAATATTAGCAAGATAACATAAGATGCACAAAGTACAAAAATGCAAATAGACACATTAAATACTATGAGCCAATAAGGAACTTAAAAAATTTACACAGAGAGTGAAGCCGAAACGAAAATAATCATGAAACTGTTTAGAAAATTTAATGATACAGAACAGGACAGAACCCAGGTCCAGGTGCGATGGGCGCATAATCTAAGTTCCAAATAAATCCCACAAAAACCTAAAAAAAAATAAAAATACTTACTTTTTTGTATTCATAAATAGGATTTCAAAAAGGATTTTCAAAAAACGTCCTAAATTTTAGCACCATTCACGTCTTCGCTGCTCGATCGTGCTTAAGCCGACCCTGATGTAAACTGCTTTCATTTGAAATTTTGAAAATCCGACGAAAATTAAAGTCACCAAACCATAAAAAATAAAGTTCGAGCAACTTATAATTTCGATTAATTGAAATTTGTTTTTAGTTTCACTTGCTAGTATCGCCAACACGATACAAAGTATAAGTTTACACACGTAATGAAACGTAGTTAATAAAATACATAGATGTTACGAACTTTCAACTATAGATTGTCTTTAGCTGGCCATTTTTAAGAACGTATCTAAATATCACTTAAGCGCGCTTTGCAATACTATGTAGCATAGAACTCTATTAATTATAATCACGATTCACAACCTTCCTTGATTAGATGTGATTTTAAAACTGTCGTTATACCCATACACCGTCTATGAACTTTTTTTTTTTTTATTTCAATCCAATTATAATTGACTTATATTTAATTAAATTGTAATAGATGCGATATTAGGATTATTAGGCAATTGCGATGATTTGGAAGATGTTTTTCTTTGTGGAATTGAACTATTTAACAGTTTTTTTTAACGCTACCCTGTTCCTATTTAACATAGTTCATCCAATCACTTGAACTACCCACACAACCCAAAAACATTAACAACATTGTGTACCTATTTAGTCAATAAAAACACTAGTAGTCACTTTAAACCATGTTTACTGGGCACTAATATATATTTTTCACTAGTAATTAGCACGTTGATTATTTGATTAACTCTTTTAAATCGTTCCCTGCCGATTGTTCACCAGTTTAGCTGAGGTCGTTCGCACTAATTTTGAACACTATTGCGCGGTAGGTCTTTTTGGTTGCGAATGGCTGTGATTACGCAACTTTTCAAAAGCGGTAATATGGTGCCAGGCACGACCGCCGGCAGCTAAATCTCAGGTGTCCGGCGATGCTTTGGGATCTTCGGTATCTAGACTAAGGCACTCTTGGAAGTAATCCTCCATCGAGCGGTACACATGACCTAACGCACCAACCAAATCGTGGCCCTCATCTGCGTAACTCTGAAAAGAAAAAGAAAAGTTGGAAAAATATTAGTGGAGTCTTCAAATGTTCAAATCTTAAAGAAGGACCGGATTCACATAATCTGGGGAATGAAATGATAGGATTCCTGAATTTTTTGGTGACAAGTGATTTTTGACTCACCTGATACCTAAATAAAACTCCGGCTTCCGTAAGAGCTCGCGCCAAGGACACACCATGTTGATAAGGAGTCGTTATATCAGCTAACCCGTGGATAACATACAAAGCCTTGGGAGGTATATGCCTCGCTCTCTGAGTGGCGTCGGCCTCCACATAACCCTTGTAGTTTTCAGACGGTAATCCCAAAATTCGTTCCGTAAAAGCAGAATCTACACCACAAAATATTACACGATCGAAACTTATAAACAAAAAAAAGCCACTTACTATAATACAGCCAGTCGGTGATGGGACTAACGGCTATTCCACACTTGAAGACTTTTTGCTGGGAACCCAGGACCATGGCTGTTACGTATCCTCCATAACCCCATCCCCAAATACCAACGCGTGTTTCGTCAAGGAATGAATAAGTTTCTAGAAGCTTCTTAAGCACTGTTACTTGGTCTTGGACTTCTACGCCGCCTAGGTGACGGTAGAGAGCTCGATTGCTTTGACCAAGAGATCCTCGAACGTCCAATCTTACGTAGACTACGTCGCAATGACTAGACATATATGTGCCCCAGTCTATTCTAAATCTATCTGTTACTGCTTTGCTGCCCGGTCTGCCATTACTAGAATTTGCAGATAGCTTTGAAGACACAACAGTAAAGAAATATAAGATTGGAGAATGGCAAAAAAAACATTGCACAAAATTTACTAAGAGTCAATTTGGCTATTGCATTAAGGAGTAAAAAAAAACAAGTCTATGAAGTAAAAATAAGCTTACACTTCAACAAGAACAGGATAGGCAGCGTCCCGTAGTTCAGGCCTCCAACTTGGAGGTAATAAAAGTTGTACTTGAGCTTTGTAACCTTGAATTAAAGGCACCTCAAAAGACCTCTGCTTCGGTAAAGCGAACTGACTAAGTAATGCTTCTTTCTGAGGTCCAGTGTCGTAAAGAACTTTTAACAATTCGTGGGTTTTTGTGGAATGCATAGCCGCTAATGGAAGACCAGGACCCTCACAATGAAGGACATAATAAGCCATGCCGAACAGTTCAGTTCGAGGACTCACCTAAACAACAACGAGGCAAATGATAGATTAATGGAACAGTGAAGGAAATGCAGTGATTCTTTACCAACCGTGAACGTCATGGAAAATCGATAAAATTCATAATCGTAAAGCGCGTTAACACAAAAAAAAACGCGCTCAAAAAATTTTGAACCCATAATTACATTGCGTATTTTTGACAGAGTCGCGGTTGGCGAGGGATCGTTCTACAGTACTCACCGCTGCATTAAAATGTGTGCAGTTACTATAATAATATCTACTACTCCAAAGCAGTTCACCTAGGTCGCAAGTTATACATTTGGGTTCTATAAGGCGAGGGTCATCTGCAGATGGGTCTCTTATTACGTACAGATGTCTTTGACCTGGTTTGTTTTCTTGCGTTCCTAAATAATATCTAAAAGGACATCGACTATCAAGTTAGAAGAGCGTAAAACATGACATAGCTTTGGGAAAAAAACTAATCAAACATCTACTCACACAAGATGATTTGTACTATCCCAAGCCAAAATTTGTGTAACTTCAAGACGACCATGGCTTAGCACGGCCATCCGCTGTTGAGTTACTGTGACATGCTTGATGTGCGTGTAAGTTTCAAGACTACCCTCTTGTACAGGCGCAAGCAAAAGGAAGCTGTCTCCATCCGAAGAGAAGAGCGGATGTTCCTGAATATCAAGCCAAGCATCTTCCGCTGCGCGCTCGGCGTGAGTCTAAATAAAACAACCAACATCACTGCTGCACCTGAATAATGGAATGCTACATCCATTGTTGCTTATAATCTAAAAATATTGAATTTTTTGAATGGCTCGAACGATGCACAAAGAGCGCAAAGCTTTTAAACAGGCGAAAACTTTAACGACGTAAACTAATTAAAAGTAAACTTGAGTTTTAACAGAAAATCTTGAGAGTTTAAGATGCTTTGCGATATTTGCATATTGATTTTATTGTCGCGATAATTAACTTGAGACGTGCCTCGTTTTAATGTGTAGCTGAAAAGTAACGGTTCTTGATTCCATGCCCTTAAAATTCATAAATCAAACAGAAGAATTACGATAATTACGCAAACAGTATTTAAAAAAGCGCAATTTAATTGAATTAACTTGGTAAAAAAACTATGGAAAAATTAAATCCATCTCTGCTAGTATTTTAACTCTATCAGCTACAAAGACTAATAAACTTGTAAGACAATGCACATTTACTTTTGATAATTCATAATTTTATCCTCCTGATGGCTAACCATTATTCGGCGAATATTTCTGTATACAGGGATGCGCAAAAGTATGGAAACAGACAAATATCTAAAATACTATTGCAGATATAACAATGAAAAGTTGTATCTGAGCGTTATGGTATTTTTCGGATTCGATGAAAATATTAAGGTTGCAATGCGACTTCCGGTCTAACCGGAAACGGACTAAAACTAAATTTTTTTAAATAGAACACCCTGTAAATTTTAACATTTTCAGATTCTTTTAAAAATTGCTTTAAAAAATGTAAAAGGTTATATGGGTCCAAAGTCAACCGTTTTCGTAAAATTTACATTTTTATGCAAATTTTGAGCGATACAGCACTTTCAATTTTTTTTAACATTTAAGTTATTTAAAAACGCAGTAGAATATCGTTTAAAAATTAGATTGACAATAGATTATTGAACACTTTGCACCTACTTGAAAATATTACATTGCCCGAATAATTTACAATAAATTCGCGATAACTCGAAAAATATTAGTTTTAGGTATGAAACATGGTGAATGTTTTGGAAAGACAATTAAATTTTCTACAAGACGATGTAAAAACATATAGGGTGTTGTATTCAGGAAAAATGAGTTATCGATGTTTAAAGTTTCACGAGTTTGTCCAAGCGTAAAAAACACCCTGTATAATATTTTAAAAATAGCTAGTGCAAAGTGTTAAATAATCTATTGTCAATCTGATTTTCAAACGAAATTGTACTGCCTAAAACGGCAGTTTAAAAAAACAACTTAAATGTTACAAAAAATTGAAGGTGCTGCATCGCTAAAAATTTTCATAAAAATGTAAATATTAAGAAAACGGTTGACTTAAGACCCACATAACCTTATACATTTTATAAAGTAAATTTTAAGAGAAATTCAAAAATGTAAAAATATAAAAGGTGTTCTATTTAATATTTTAAAATTGAACCGGAAGTCGTATTGCACCCTTAATATTTTCATCGAATCCGAAAAATACCATAACGCTCAGATACAAAATTTCATAGCTGTATCTGCAATAGTACTTATTTTAGATATTTGTCTGTTTCCATACTTTTGCGCACCCCTAAATATATAATCGACTTATAATTATGCAACGTCCATTCTACGTTGTGTTTTACTAAAATTATTAAGTTATATATTAATTGCATACTATTAGCTACCAGAATTTGCAAAGAAGTTCAACTTTTTTGGAACAGATCTTTTGTACCGAGTAAAAGCTCTTTAGGGGATATTTTTGCGGTAAAAAAACTTCTTTGCTAAACATCAAATTCAAATAAACCTGTATTACAACCATGCAAGTATTAATTTTTTTCAAAAATAATTTAGGACGAATCGCGTGTTATAAGACTCCACAATTCATAAGAGTTTAAAAACTCGGGAGGTTAATAATCCAACTTATAAAAAAAATTATATTCGAGAAAGGTTTTACGGTTATTTTACGTCTCAAACGACATTTAAGTTTTTACCGAGACGTCATAGAAATGCAGCATCAATTCCGTGTACTTGGGTTTTATTTTATTTTTATATCTTTGTCGTAACTACACTTTATTATAATGTGCAGTTTTACAAAAAAATTTATCGAGGTTTATCGTGGTATATTGCAGGATAGTAGTGTGTATTTGTCTTTTCAGAAACAGTTTAGGCGTCATTTTCAAGAACCGAGGTCTGATTTAGGCGTAATTTTTCAAGAACAGCGATGAGAGTTAGGCGTCGTGACGTAGTAGTTTGTGTGTAGTGGGAAGTGTGGGTCGTGCGTGTGGTGCGGGGGTGATGTGCGGGCTTGGCTGCGCGATGTGGGGCTGGTCGGGGCGTGCGTGTGGGGCGGGGGCGGGGTGCGGGTCTCGGATTAAAACGAAAGTATAATTTTAAAAATTGCTTTATTATTTATATCTATTTACAATATTTTGTAAGGTATTATTATGATTAACTTAAGTATCTATTATAAAATAATTTGTAAATTACAAACGATGAAATGTACAATAAATTCATAACGTCTATACCGATATAAAAGGGTAAAGATGAAATCGTGTGCTGCTGCTGCTGTTGATCCGACGGCGTAGATGTATTATTCTGCGTGTGTGGAGGATGAGGAACATCACCAACTTTTTCGTGCGACGAGCTGCTCTTAAGAAGAAGAAGTTCTTTGTGCAGCAATGAAGTTTTTGCTGCGATTGTCGTATAATTTAATATGTGGTTCCATGGCGAGTCATGATAACTTTGGTTGGCGTGCAAATATCTTAATTTGTATTTGATAATGCTGTTATCGCCTGCAGAAATATTGGCAGCATAA
The DNA here is from genome assembly GCA_947652605.1 of Elmis aenea. Classification (NCBI taxonomy): domain Eukaryota; kingdom Metazoa; phylum Arthropoda; class Insecta; order Coleoptera; family Elmidae; genus Elmis; species Elmis aenea. The sequence continues at coordinate 18,497,998 of OX393580.1, read as the reverse complement.
AAAATGGGAATACCATTATGAATGTTCGGATCCAGCTCGGTCCACTCGGCTGGCCAATTTTCTTGTTCGTTGAAGCAGACAAACGCTTTGTACAGTCCAGGCGCTCGGTATATTATAAAATTGTCTCCTATTATGGAGGCGAGGATGAGAACAGATGCTCTCAACAAGAACATTTTTGTCAGATTAAGATATACTATTAGAATACATGGTTTTTATTCAAACTTAATGTAGGTCATTAACATATTGTTAACAAAGCGAATATTGTATGCGCTCTTAGGCGATTAACATGGAATAGGTTTGCTTCATGGATTTAAGATTTATGTATTCGGGTAGAGATCGGGTAGAGAGCGCAGATTCGTACTCTCCATTGCTGAATATTCTTTCGTTTCCAATTTCGCGATATTCATAACACTCGATTGACAGCGAGCGTTGCGAATAATTTGAATCGTAAGTACAGCGAACGGGTATTACTACGTCTTCATCGTATTCAAGTTTAAAATGTCTATAAAAATTGTGTTCGCTTTCGATGATGCCGCCAATTTCCATCTCTCTATCGATTAGATGTCGTCTGAAGTCTTCGATGGCCTCTTCGCCGGTAACTAAATGCGGAGTTTCCGAAGAGGAGAATAGTTCGTCCGTTTCTAACGCCTTCGTCGTCGGTGTTGATATATTTGAACTTGACGACGTTTCATCGTCGGGTTGCACAAAGTTGGCAGGTTCGAGCGTCGGCAAAGATTTACTAGGCGTTAGCAGTTTAAACGATAAATTAATCTGAACTGTTTGATTGCTCGGTAATTGAACATTAAATTTCGTTCGACTAATATGATCTGGCTCCAGTAGGTTTATTGGAATTGGTGAACCGATTGCTCCTCGTCGAATAATGAGAGGTAAAATAAGAAGAATAAAATAAATACTCTTCATGTTAATGCTGCTGCTATCTGCTGATCGGATTTATTCGCTTTGCTGGCGGCACTTTCGCGGTACAAGATGCTGGCTGTATACGCGCGGGTTCGGACTAGTTTTTTGTCGACGCCTGAATTCGCTTTTATAAGATTAATCGTGCGCGCGCGCGTGTGGGGGCTGATAAGGAATAATACGACGACGACGACGACGATAAAAACATCCGAATGATTCATTTATAAAATTGCGTTTTTATTAATCCAAGAATTGTGTGCGTCAGAAAAGCCTAACCATCTGACGTATACTTTATTTCTGCTTTTTTTTAAAACTTTTTGAACGAGGTAAACATTAGGATGCTTGGTCTTTAACAGTTCGTGCTCGTAAAAACAGCCTCGAATTTCATTGTCTTGATAGTCTTTGAGAATGTATGTGACAGGATTTGTATTTTTGAACGTTTTAATCGTAAAAATTTCCGTCGTCCAGTTGGGCGTGTAACCCTTCTCGAAAAGATGTTTATATTTGCTTATGCGGACCTTTTCTCCGACTTTGAATTTGGGCAATGGAAGCGTTTTGATTTTGCTATAGACAGTGTTTAATAATTTTTTCTCGTTTGTCGAATTTACATCGCACGGGCGCATTTTGATGGTCGTATGAACTGTGCTATTGTATTTTTTGACGAGATCTCGAACGATATTGCTCCATTTGTAATTTCCATTCAGACTAAATTGTTTCCACATTAGGCCCTTCAGTGTCCGGTTGAAACGTTCGACGATCGATGCTTTTAAGGTTGTGAATGTCGAATAATGGTTGATGGCATGTTTTTTCATTAAATTTCCGAAATGAGCATTATAAAATTCTTTACCGTCGTCTGTTTGTAGATGTTTAGGCGATTGTTTTATTAAAATTTGCTTCATTGCGTTCGTCACTTCGGGTCCTGATTTGGTTTTGATCGGTAGAGCCCATGCAAATTTGGTGAAAGCATCAATAACTGTCAGCAAATATCGGAATCCATTATTTTCGGACGAGTATTCGCCCATTTCGACTAAATCTGCTTGCCAAAGATCGTTTATACCTTTTAGAATAACTGTACGACGTTTAAAGTTACGACGCGCCGGTTTGTGCAATTCATTTACTAGCTGTTGTTTGGTCATTCTATTTTCATTCTTTTGTTTGTTGAAGGCGTATTTGTTGCCGCTGCTGATGGCCGCACACTACTCGATGATATCGATTGCGAGTTTAAGTTTTGTGTCGATGTCGAAGCAGCAGCAGCGACGGGGTTTTGCGCAACTTTTGTCACTTTCATATCGACTTCATGATATTGTTTTTCCAACTTTTTTATTGCTGTTTCAAGCTTTTTAATTGACTCGAAAGTGTTCATGATCTTTTGTCTCAATTCGTTTTTGATGGGATTCAAAGACTGAGTAAATTTCTGATCGAAATAGGATTTCGTATCGGTTTTAACGAGTTTTGAACTTTGAGTAATTTGCTCATCGACATAAAATTTGTTAGTTGCGTCGGAATTTTCGGTGGGTTTACGTAGATTGCAAATGCGCTTATGTTTTATATCTACGTTACCGTCTACACTTAAAACGAACCCGACTCGTTGTTGGTGTTTTGTTGTTGTTGCCGCCAGAGAACGTCCGAATTTGTCGATGCCCATTTCGATAATGTTAAAAGTAAAACAAAAGCGCTGATTTTATACGATAATTTTAGCCTCTCGTAATTCTTCGATGATGCTGATAATTTCGTTATTGTGATTATTGTGTCCGGCTTGTTGCGATGCGAATAAAAGTTTAAGTCTGTCGACTAGTTCATTGGGATCGTCCCAATATACGTAGTCGGTTTTATTTGTTGAAAACTCCATCAGCCCTGAGCCGGTGTGAATGCTTTTCGAAATATTTTTAATTAATTTATACTTAAAACTTTTATTGCCGGCAATCTGTTGTGTTTCGTCATAATTGCGACGCATCACATTACTTGCTCTAACGATTTCTAAATAATCAGAAATCTCGCGGTTATTGCAAAGTTGGAGATTCGGCTCTTTAAAAAAGATTAACAGTTTCAAGCCGTCTGTTAGCTTGTAGACCTTGTCGTTAATAAAGATATTTTGATTGTCCATTTGGAAAGGAGAATTGCCAATTTTCCAAACTTCATCATCGGCACTGAAGTAAGGACCGTACTTATTATCAAAATCTGCGTTACTTATGTCGAGCAATCGTATAGATCTGTCTGTCGATGACTCGCCTACTAATGAAGCTTCTGGCGATTCTTCGGGGCTAGAATCGACAATAGACTCTGCGGGAATTATTGATGGAGTGCCGATGCTCGACGACGGTATACTCGTCGTGTTTACTGCTCGTTCGTTACTCGATTTGGACTTCTTTTTTCTTTTCGATGGCGATGGCAATTCGGGCTCATCTATAAACGTGATCGCTCCAGATTTACCGCTATTTTTTCTCGTTAATTGTTTTAAAGGCGACGTAATCGGCTGCAAGATTTCTTCCCAACGAGCCGTACTCTCTAACCGACCAGATTTCAGCATTTTATATTTTTTTCGAATTATGTTTCGTGCAATAATAAGATCCTCGACTACTTTTTCTTTCATCGTGACAGCTTGCAATCATCGACTACTACGAACAGCTTATGAAGAGGTTATGAACAGACTGCGAACAGGCTCGATCAGCTTTCGAACAGCTTCGATCAGCTCCTGATAACAGCTTTGATCGGTTTTTGAACAGCTTTGATCAGCTCCCGATACCACCTTATAACAGACTATGAACAGGCTCGATCAGCTTTCGAACAGCTTCGATCAGCTCCTGATAACAGCTTTGATCGGCGGCGGCGGCGGCAGCGGTTCCCGATAATCTAATGAGTCGAGCGATTGGTGTCGGCTTTATTTATAATAAAATAAACGTATCGAATCCTTTCCGATATCGACCGTTTTCTATCGAGCAATCTTTGTTGATGACCAAGAAATCGTATTTTTCCTTCCAACATTTCGAGCACATTTCGTGAAATTGTTCTAGTCGCATGTCCGTATTGACGTGATCCTCGTATATATGTTTTAAATTTAAATGATCTTGCTTAAAAATAATTAATAAATTCGCATTATCGCGCACCAATTGTTTCGGAATATGACTGTATGTTTGGCATAAGTAAAAGCTGTCGATTTCTTTATGGCGTCCTCTGCAAAAATAGGATCTTATATGATCCTGCTTTTCGCACGCAATGTCGTCAAAAATAAATATCGAATTTTGTTTCGCCTCCTCGAGCGGCAGAACGACATTGTGTTCGGAAAAGGTATGATATCCTATTTGCCTTATATCGGAAAACAATGTTTGCAGATATTCGTATTTAGGCTGATATAAAGATTTCGAATATATGTAAATATTTTCAAACTTTAAACCGTTGGGATGTTTAACTAAAGCTATAACTACGTTCGTCTTACCGCAACTAGACGGACCTACAATTATCGCGCGAATACTGTTCGGCAATAATTTACTATGTTTGAAATGTTGTGTTGTTTGATCGTTTTGAATAACGTCGATATTTTTGATGGTTAATTTATCGTGTTGATCGATCAACCGCATTTTATCGACTAAATAAAAAATATATATGTGCGACTATTTAAAATGAGTCAGCAGTACATGTAAAACAATGGTCTCGATAACAACAACAACATCGCTATAAAATGATTGAGCATAGAAAACCTTCGATCAAATGTAAGTCGACCGTTCGAGGTAAAGGTTTACTCAACAGGGCGATAAATAATTTGCCCTTCGAGTTGCACCTCCCAGGCGGCTATCAATATTGCGGTCCCGGCACGAAATTAAAAAAACGTCTGGCTAGAGGCGATCCAGGTATAAATCCTTTGGATCGTGCATGCAAAGAGCACGATATCGCGTATTCTAAATCTAGAGATACGTCCGCAAGGAATCAGGCCGATCTTCGGTTGGCCGAAAGAGCTTGGGAGAGAGTCAAAGATAGCGACGCGAAATTTGGAGAACGGACGAATGCGTGGTTCGTGACAAACATTATGAAAGGAAAAGCGAAACTGGGAATGGGTGCGAGAGCTAATAAATCCAAGAAAAAAAATGTTAAAACGCTACGTGCTGCGATGACGAGGAGTAGTAGGAGGAGTAGTAGAAGGAGTCGTCGTCGTCGTCGGACTGTTGTAAAATCCAAGAAAACTAAAAACATTCAAAGCGCTATTAAGTTAGCGCTAGCAGCGGCAAGAAATAATGCGAAAAATAAACTAATCAAACTTCCGAAGACGGCAGCAGCACGGGTGATACCGATTCCGAAAGTAGGTGGGGTGTTACCTCTCCTGCCAATATTCGCCGGTTTATCTGCAATTGGAACCTTATCTGGCGGCGCGGCAGGTATTGCGAAAGCTATTAGCGATATAAAAACGGCGCGAAAACAATTGTCCGAAAGCGAACGACACAACAAAAAAATGGAAACAATTGCTATGGGCAAAGGACTATTTCTTAAACCGTATCGAAAAGGACTCGGTCTTTATTTAAAGCCAAAAAACTTTTAAATATGCTACCGACGACGACGACGACAAGAAGACGACCACTCGACGAGCTAGATTTATATAAGTTCGCAAAATATATTCCCAACTTTAGAGGCGTGTTTATGCTGGATACTCTGCCGTCCGAGCCTCGCCATACGGAATGCGGAATTGTGAATCTGGATACGTCGAACGGTCCGGGCACCCATTGGATAGCATACACTAAAAGAGGTGCGCGCGCAATATATTTCGACAGCTATGGAAACTTGAAGCCGCCCCGACAGATCGTCCGCTATCTAGGAAAGAACATAAAGTATAATTATAATAGATATCAACCGAATGATTCTGTAATATGCGGTCATTTATGTTTAAATTTTTTATTTACATGTGCTGTATAAATAAAGGATTCCATATGCATATCGTTTAGTTTTATTATAACCTTTACCATGGCTAGAATATTAAATTTCTCTGGAAAACAATCCACTTTGTATGCGAATTATTTTCCGCCAATAGAATTAAATTCTGACTATGAGTGCGGTTTAGTTAGTCTATACACATATAATTCTATATCCAATATCCTTAAAAGGAATAACTTGTTTCATATTGGAAATGAAATAATTGAAATACCGGAAGGGGCGTATGAAATTGACGATATAGAAGAGTACATTAGAAGCGCGCTGAAAAGAATGCAATCACCGCCTACAGTTACAATTCGCGCCAACACTAACACACTCAAGACGGAAATCAAAACGACGCATCCAGTTTACTTTGACAAGGAGCGATCGATTGGAGAAGTTTTAGGCTTTAGCAAACGTGTAATTCAACCAAACCAAATTGTCGCGTCTGATTTGCCTGTTAACATAAACCAAGTTAATTCTATCCGCGTCGAATGCAGCATAACTACGGGCTCGTATATGAACGATAAGCCTGTTCATACAATTCACGAATTCGCACCTGATGTTTTACCGGGATATAAAATAAATGAAGTGCCAAAGAATATAATCTACCTACCCGTAAACACCAAGTCCATAAGTTCAATTATTATCAATTTGGTCGATCAGGACGGCAAATTGATCGATTTTCGCGAAGAAACTATCACATTAAGACTGCACTTAAAACCGAGCAGTAAGGCTGACGAGGGGTACCTATAAAACACGGATGCTCTGGGAATATCGTCTTATGAGGTGCGCGGACATCGAAGAAATAAGATCTTAGTTTGAGATATTTTATTTTTTTTTTAAAATGCTAATTTTTAATGACGGCAACAGCATAAATAAAAGTGTTCGAGCATCCATTGCAAACGTTAGTTGTGCGGCTGATTTGAAAGGATCAACAACAACAACACCGACAGCAACTTCTGCAACGAAACGGTCTATTATTGTCTTAACCGAACAAAATAAACAATTCTTAAAGTCTTTGGGATTAACTCTAACAATACAATGAGTAATAACTTGTTAGACATATCGGCAATACCCCGATTTGATGAGTCGATAAAAAAGAAGACGTTCGGTCATTATTTACCGTATACAGAGTCCTTCAATACCAGCGATACGATTCGAATTGCCGTTCAAAGTCAAGATTTAATTCTGCTTCCGAGCGAGAGTTTTCTATATATCGACGGCACTCTATTAAAAAAAGATGGCACCTTTCCAGAGCCGACCGAACCTGAACAGCTGCATTTCAATAATAATTGCGTGGCTTTTATGTTTGAAGACATACGTTATGAGCTAAATGCTGTTGAAATTGATCGTACTCGGAACCTGGGCATCACCACCTCATTAAAAAATTACATTTCATTCGACCAAGACGAGAGCTTGACGCAATTTAACGCCGGATGGAAAATCGAAAACAACGGGCTCATAAACCTGGATAAAGGAATTTTTAATTTCTGCGTGCCTCTGAAATTGTTCTTGGGTTTTGCCGAAGACTATAACAAGATAATTCCCAACTGCAGACACGAATTAATTTTAACAAGAGCAAGAACGAATAATAACAGCGTTTTTACGGCAATTGCGGATTATAAACTTGACATTACGAAAATCGTATGGAAGATGCCTCAATTTGTGCTAAACGACGCTGCACGTCTCAATCTGTATCAGACAATTCAGAGTGCGAGACCCGTACAAATAAGTTTTCGAAGTTGGGATCTGTACGAATATCCCAACATTCCCAAAAGCACTCACAACGTTTGGCGTGTAAAAACTAGCAATCAATTGGAAAAGCCTAGATTTGTTATTTTCGCCTTACAGACAAATAAGCTGAACAACTCGAAAAAGAATCCTAGTAAATTTAATCACTGCCAGCTTACCAGCGTGCAAGTGCACTTAAATTCGGAAACATATCCTCAGGACAAACAAAATATCTCTTATCCGGAGAACCGTTTCGCCCTGATATACGAAATGTATGCCAGATTTAAACGTTCCTACTATGGATCAGCACACAAATTGTGGCCTCTGTTGACCGCAGCAAATTTCAAAGATGTCGCACCCATTGTCGTGATTGATTGCTCGCACCAGAACGAAGACACCAAAAGCGGTCCCGTCGACGTGACGATCGAATTTGAAAACGCCGCTGGCTCCATCGCGGACAACACTTCGGCATTTTGTCTGCTGCTTCACGATCGATTAATCGAGTATTCGCCATTAACAGGAGACACAAGAAAACTAGTGTGAAAATAATCTAATATCAATTTATTCGCCCGTTGCCCCTATTAACAATAAGAATCATATTATATGGATAATTTTTCGCCCGTTGCCCCTATTAACAATAAGAATCATATTATATGGATAATTTTAATAACGACAGTTCCCGGAAAACGGCAAGCGGCGTTCGATAGGTACTTGATATTTATTCGAGATTCCATAAGATGAACCCCCTAACTGTGCCAGGGACGGAGCAGGAGGGGGTAATGTGAAAAAATTTGTAAGCGTCCTATACCTAGATCTCGCAAACCGGAGACATCTTAAAAAAACGGACCATGGCACGTGACAGTTTAGCCGACTGCGACAAAAAAGTTCCATTGAGCCACCCCTCCAAAACGTACAGGGACGGATTCGGAGGGGGGGTCCCAAAACCACATTTTTTGAGGGTTTTTCCCACCTGACGAAGACCACGTGTTACTTTCGGAAACTTTTGTGACGGGTAAACTTGACCAACCATGGGACCCTCCCGACTGCACAACCGGGTTTCGGTCGGCCGCCGTCTTCAGGTCCGGAATGCCGATTTTCGTCGAAATTTGGCGTTTTTTCAAAACAGTGCCGATCGTCGACCCGTGCAGATATCGCGATGCGGTTTGTTTTGTTCGATAGTGTCGGTCGATACCTAACGAACGACGTCGGGAGCGCCGACGCCGGGCGACGTTTCGACCCCGAAAATCGACGTCGAACCCGAAAATTTCGACCCCTCCAAAAACATAAATGCGGCGCTAAAAATGAAATTTTGAAATTCCCACGCGATAGACCGTAAAAATTTATGGCCGGTGTGTACATGTCACCAGGACCGTATTTCGACGTTTTAGCGGTCAAAATCGACGTCGAAAATCGGCCAATGGAAATTGCACAGCCGAAACGGAAGACCGCCCGGGTTCAAAACCTTCGGATTCGGGAAGTGGTAGGCCCAACTAAGAAATACCTTAATGGCGCCGACCAGATCCGACACCATCTTCGTGTCGAAATCGACTATCGAAAAAAAAGGGGGCCCATTTTTTTCGACACGTTCCTGGCCGAACGGATCGGCTCTGGAAAGAGCGCATACATCCCCGGTAGCATGGATTCGGCCGAAGGCCGAATCCATGCCAGTATCCAGCGCATTTTTTACCGGTAGCATGGATTCGGCCGAAGGCCGAATCCATGCCAGTATCCAGCGCATACTTTACCGGTAGCATGGATTCGGCCGAAGGCCGAAACCATGCCAGTATCCAGCGCATACTTTCCCGGCAGCATGGATTCGGCCGAAGGCCGAAACCATGCCAGTATCCAGCGCATACAACCCCGGCTGCATGGATTCGGCCGAAGGCCGAAACCATGCTAGTATCCATCGCTTACAGCCTGTTTCGGCCAAATATCGGCAACGATTCGGCTTTACCGTAATTCTAAAACGGTTGGATCTACAGACATGCGGTTTTGACTACTATGTAGGTGTTGTCGAGAGGAATTTTTTAATACGAAGTTTCGAACTTTTTGGACCATCTTCAGGATTAAAATTAACTTCATTTATAACTGGAAAACCGTTGCAGATAGGAATGTGCGGTTTTCGCCATTGCGATCCTCTTTTTAAGCCAAGTTGCATTTTATAACGTTTCTAATTAGGTTGACCCATCTTCAGGGCTACAATTTCGTATATCGAGAACGGGTAGAGATAGAAACGTGCGGTTTTCGTAGTTTATTAACTGTTATCGAGTAGACGAATAAGATTTGGAGTTTCGAATGTTTCGTCACTCTTAAGACCATCATCATTTTCTACGCGCCGCGTTCTTTCTACGCGCAGCGTTCTTTTTACTTTGAGCGTTCTTTCTACGTTTCAATTATTTACTTTGAGCGTTCTTTCTACGCACACAATAATTTTCAAACAATCTTATACAACTTGTTGTAAAAGTAATGTATTAATGTAAAAAAAAATAAATAAATAAAAAACAATTTAATGCGTATAATATAGTGTTTTATTTGCAGTAATAATCCCCTATACAATGTCACAATTCTAAAATATTTCAATCGTATGGATACATTATCAAGCGGTCCAAATGAACCTTCCCCGTAGTATGCTCCAAGTGCTGCCACTGCTTGACAATCCAATCGGTGATATGCGAAAACCATACGCATAACGGATCCTCTATTACGCTCTCGAAGTACTTCATCTTGTACACTATAGACGGATCGTGATCGTTAATCTCGCTGATGGCGAAAATTACCAAAATGTGCACTTGGGTATGCTCGGCCATCCTCGTCGCTTTAACCAATTCGTTAAACACTTGCTCCAGGAATAGGTAATTCGAGTCGTAATTATCATCAGATCGGCATATATTGCCGATATTGACTATCGCATGATCAGCGTAATCGCATTCATTTTCGATATTGTTCGACGACGACGCCGAAGTCATTATAATGATGATTTTCTAAGAGCGCTACTTGCCAACAACACGTCTATATTTAGTCGAGCGCTCGGACAAAATAGATCGAAATGGCGTAGTGTTTGCGATTATATTATGACGACGTCATGCTTAAGTATTTTAAATAAAAGACAATTTAATCAATACATATATTGTTTTATTTGCAATTTATCATATCCTACTAATACTACAATGTGTTATTACAATTCAATATGTTTTATTCGGTATTTATTATCTTGTAATGACCCCATGCATACGTCGAAACCCCATCATCTTTTATATATCTCTTATCGTCTAAATAGCTCAACGATATTTTATTTATCCGCTGTGTGTAAATGTTATGAATTTTAGATCTAAACACTAGCATATTACTATAGAAATTTTTTTTTTTATACAAACAATCTCTATAATCGTTCAGACACAATCCGTCTACTGCTGTTTTCTTTATGCCTTTAGCTTTTTTAATTTCTTTAACGCCGACCACATCTATGGAGTACATTTTCGATCTTAAACCGACGAATTCCTTCATGATGCGTCCATTATTCTCATCTTTCATGAGACCGACCTTTTTTTTATTTACAAGCGGGATATTATACGGATTATCGATCGAAAAATCCGATGTATCGAAGCGATCATTTATATCGTCTTTTATATCGGCGTAAAAATCTTCCGTTTTAATTGTATAAATAAACGAGTCGGTGTCCATGTAATTTAGAATTATATTATCGCCAAATTTTGGCTTCATGTAATCGTAATGAAACTCGTACATGAGCCATTTCGACAATTCTAAAACGACGAAACCGAGATATATCGGCTTGTCGTACAATGTTTTGTCGCGACTTAACTGAATAGCTATCATGTCCGGCGTGAATTGGATCGCGCTATGAAAATTCGGTTTACTTATGAGTGCTCGAGCGCCTAGTCGCCGGCCGTAACTTTCCCACTCTGTGGCAATTCTTACATCCCTGCGTTTATCGACATTTTCCATCGTTTTCCCGTACGTACAATTATTCATAGTCTTAAAATAGTTCTTTTCAAACTCATTTGTCGCTTGCGCACGATGATGCGTATTCAGATCCATATATTTTTTTAGCCAGCACGCCTGTTTAAACTGTAAAGCTCTATGTATTTTGACGAGTTTCAACCCGTGTCGCAGACACTGTTGCAGCGTTCGATAATGAATTACATATTTAGTTTTGTTTTCGAAATCTAATATCAGTTTTGGAAATTTCGAATTCGGACTGCATTTATTCTCGGCGCAAAATGGCAACTCGTTGTGGATGTCGTGCAGAGATTCGGGATACGTCAAATCGACTTCGAAAATGTATCCGACATCGGCATCTTTAGCAATATTCATAATATCAATTTCTTCGACATTATCTATCCACACAAAGTCGCCATATGGAAGCGCCTGAGACATGGCCCACCCGTAAAGATTATTAGCATCTAAATACATTAAATAAGACGACGGTTTAGTTTCATCATAATTCTCCATATATTTATTATTTGCTAGCGAATGTCTATGCGAACATTGAGTGATGCCGCCTCGAATACCTCGTTTTATGAAATTATACATGCCTATGTCTGTAAACAGCTTTAATTTTATACCCGTGTATTTCAACATGGCGTCCCAGCTTAAGCCGGGAGATGTATAAAAATGACAGGCTTCGAGACCGTATATTTTATAGCAAACTCTTCTAAAATTCTCGAAAACATCGCACAACAATAAGACATCGGTAATTAAATAAATTTTTAAGTAATCCCATAAATTTGCACAGCTAAAATTCTGCCACACTTTGTTTGCATGGAGATAGTCGACATCAGAACAATACGAGTTTGTTAATTTATTATTAAAATTTATTTGCGGAGGTAGAACAGTCTCATCTAATCTACTCCACGAATCTAAATATTCGTAACACAATACGCCTTTTCTAGTGAGCAAATCGAATTTATGTTTGTCAGGAAAGACGGCTCTTAGACTTTCAAAACTTGAAGGCGATAAATATTGCGCTAATTTCTCCAAACTACACTGCATAAATCTAGCCGAATCCAAAAAGCGTATTTCTACAGATTCTCGTTCGTTAACGAAAATTCGTTTAGATAGGGACACGTACAGCTCCTTATTTAAAGGAATCAACTTAATGTCTCCCGCAACTATGCTTAATGCCTTAACAAATAAATGACAGTCATAGCCCGAAAAATTGTGGAAAAAAACAGGAAAAAATTTCGAAATCTGATACTGGATATTACACCCGCTGTGCGCCACGCCCCTGTATTTACCGTTAAAATGATTATGATCAATTACTCTATCATTTCCCAATGGCTGCTTGCATATATGACATTCGGTAGATTCATTATGCATTTTTTGCTCCTCATTGGTCAAAGGACTCAGAGGCTTGGGATTCATCAGGTGGTTTTTATACAGATATTTTATATCATGCACCAAAGATATGACAAATTGTTCGGCCGAATCTTCGCCTTTGTAAATTCGTAATTTGTTTAAGCTAGCATCAAATCTGCTTTTTATGTAGTACGCGAATGCGCACGGAATGTGCTGTTGCATATTGACGGTCGAAGATTCTGTAGGCCGAGGAATGCACGTATCGAAGTCTTGTAAAATACATTCAAAATCTGCGTAAATCACAAAGGGTGTCTCGAGCTCGCGTTTAATATATTTATATTCGAGAAAACAGCTGTCTTCTTCGGGCATAGTCGTTACAATTTTACCGCATTCGTTTCTATGTTCGCCGAGACGTTCTACAGACGAAAAATGAATCAAACAATAATTACACAAATGTATTTTTTTTGAATTTTTTGTTAATTGACTTCTCACTAGCCTCGAAATATTTTTAATCCAAACATAATGACTCTTTTCGTCGTCTTGCAAAAATAAAAGATTAATATGAATGGGTTTCTCATTTTTTGTAGCATAAAATGGTCCGACAATAGAATTAGCGCTATCAATTCCAAACACATTTATGCTAATATTGGCATTCAAGAATTCGAACGTCGAAACGTCTTCAACGCGCAACGGAAAATCTAAATCTTTGAAATTAAGACATACATTATTGGACAATTTAATATTATCATCGCTTATATCCGATATTTGATAAGCCGACATTCGGTGTGGGTTCGTTTCAACAATACACACAGCGGATATTACAGCCCACTTAAAACAGAATATGTCATTATTTTTTACGTTCACGCACGCATGCTTCTGCTTTAAATAAGCATTTAGCGGAATATAATTAGAACCTCGCAACGGTTTATACTCATTAATATTTACTTCCAAATGGTGAATTATTATCAACGTCCATCCACTGAGTTTCTCTTGAAATTCATCCATTTTGGCTAAAATTTCCTGTGACATTAATTTAAAAGCTGTTTGTATTTCGGACGCGTTTAAAATTACCTGCATCTTTGTGTTAAACGATTTTATAGAAAATTCGTCTTCATTGTTCACAGCCTGTTTTACATATTCAGCAAATAACTCTAAATTAAACTTAAAGGCTGTGTGTTTTAATAATTGTTTTTGAAGTTCTGTTAGTAAAATTTGTTCGAGTAATTCTAAAAACCGGCGAGGCTCTAAACATGTTTCGTCTTTATTTTCATAAATTAATGTTTGAATGCGCTCTTTGAAGCAACTTTTAACCAGCGTAAAATCTTGCGAATAGGGTGTGGCCACATTATTTTTATGCTTCAGAGTTCTGACATGGTGCCGCCATCTATTAGTCGGAACCTCTACAGAACAGCAGTCACACATTGTTACAGCGTCGACTCCTACTTTACCGACATCGGTAATTTTTACGCCGAGTCCTACTTTACAGATGTCGGTAATAATTTTTGTGTCGATTCCTGCTTCGCCGCTACACGATGGTTCGTCGGAGGATGACAACGGGGGCGTTTTCCTCTTTAATGACGCTTGAACAAAAAACAGCATCAATAAACAATTTGTCTAATTCAGTTGTTTTAATGTTATATTTAAAAAAAGTAAATATTTGCATGCAGCAGGCGAGATGAATGCTTGCGAAAATCAGTTGACTCGATAAAAATATGAATAAAATAAATGCTTGCGGTTACTACTACTGTGTACTAACAGACAATAACAAATTAATAAATTACTTACCGGATTTTATGTGCGTGCCTTTATGTAGCTGGAATTCTTCTCCCGAAGGAAAAAAGGCACCGCATGTCTCACAAAGCCCTGCTGTTTGCATCTCTGAAAAATAAACCAATATAAAAGAAAATATTTAATAGAAATGATTTTAATTATAAAATTACTTACCAGAATTAACGTGATGCATTTTATGCTCGTCAAATTCGCTTCGCGACAAAAAAAAGCTTCCACACGTTTCGCAAAGACATCCGTCTTGCGACTCGTGCGTATTCAAATGGCTCTTAATGTTATCTTTTCGCATTGTTCTTCCACAAACATTACAAGAATTGAGATCGCACTTTAAGTGGCTATTTTGCAAATGTCTGCGTAAGTCGTATTTTCGAGCAAAACTATTTCCACACTTTTCGCATATATAACTCATTTTGAACACTTGATGTGTTGTGCTGGACTGCGACAGCAAACAAGTAGCTTCTTTGTTTAAGAACAATCGCTATTTTAAAATTTAATAGGTATTTTTAATAAGTTTTAATATATACGTACATAGTTTTTAATTTTCTACTGCTTAAACTGTCTGTAACTTAACGATAAAATATCGCCCTATGACCCGCATGTTTTGAATATTATTCTCCCTATGCCGATAAAATATTAGTCTTATGATCTGTATGTTTTTATTAGCTCGAAGCGTAATATTAGATGGGGTCAATCACATGTTGACTAAACTCGCGACAACAAAAACATTATACATAAACGAGAGTAACGAATTCAAAATTATTAATAAGCTGCACAATGGCCCAAGAAGAACAGTGCAGTGTGATGAAAGAAGTGTCTTTAACAGCTGAAGAGGTTACTTATGATGATGGCGATTTCCTGCTCAAGTTCCGCCAGTTGGTCAGACACCTTGAACCGATTAACGTGGAAGAAACTGAACCGAAAGTATATGTGTCAATGCGCATTAGCGATGATGACGACTCTGGCACCTTTATGCAAATAAATCTGGACATATTTGGCTGGAGGGATCAAAAGAACATCGACGATTGGTATGAGGCGGTATGTAGCGAGATATTTAAAAATGCTAACACGCCAGGAATCAATGGACCATGGCCAAATATCGAATATATGAATGCCCAATTTCATCGTGCATAATTTATTTAATACTATTTTTATACGAGTGTAATCTGCTAGCAATAAGTGTTGATCATTTTTTTACCCTCTATGGAATTCATATTTTATAGTTCTATGTTTAGTATAATAACAAGTTTATCTAATGTAAAATTTTGCATAATATGTTAAAATAAAACTTTGTGCTATGAATATTTTTATAATTCTGCGACATACCCATACCTCATGGTTTAGCGTATATTAGATAGGGTTAAACACATTATATCACCCCAATCTTTAAGGCACGTGTTTATTAGCTTCAAGCATAATAAACTTGCCGACGCCCCAAGAGCAATTTAGATAGGGGTAATAATCATTCAGACGGACGACAACAAAAACATTATGTCATCCCAATCTTTAAGCAGCGTTTTTTTATTAGCTCCGAGCATAATATCATTTGACACAATTATTCATATAGTAATCTCGGCAACGAAAACATTATATTGTATGTGTGTGTATAATCTTTGCTGTCAACATTTTGGAGAAAGGTAAAATAACTGATTTTTTAAATTATTTCCTGTAATCTTTTAATGTTATTTTGTTTTTAAGAAAAGGTTCTAACAAAAAATGGATGTCACTATGGATGAGTTTTTAAATATATTAAAATATACCTATTTCATAAGCGAAATATTCACCGACGTGCAAAAGTTCCGTCAATACGGAGAAATTTTTGCTTTTGTACGCGACTTGACTCGGAAATTTGAATTTGACTGCATCGCGGGAGGGTTTCCCACTTTTTTGCTAAAAAAAACCAACGCCTTTAACGATGTAGACATTTATTTAAATTGTCGAGTTATTAAATCTAAAATAAGGCGGCGATTAAAATTAAAGCGCGAACTCTTTTACGACATAGGGAAAACTTATAATTCTGGCATTTTAGAATCATTGCGTTTAAAAGGACCCGTTTCTTACCTCGACGTTCCAAAACACACTTTTACTATATATAAAAGAGTTATTTCAGGCATTAAAATTCAAGTTATTTGTTTTCCTAGGGATAACATATTCAATCAAGAAGTGTACGCGCTAAAAATTATAAACACCTTTGACTTGGATATTTGTAAAAATGCAATTTTTCTTGATTTAGAATTTGAAAAATTCCGTTTTATAAGCACACCATCAACAAAATGTATACTCGAACATTTTGGAACTCATCAACGCAAACAAAAATATTTAGATAGAATTAAGGGGTATTCTTTTAAAACTAACCCGTATTCTTTAAAATTAATATGTTATCTTGCCCTATTGAAACATTTATAAAAGCATATTTCATATACAGCAAATTTGTTCTGCATTATAAATTAAATTCATGCAGTCAAATTCAAATTATTGTAAGCATATTTTACTCGAAATATTACACTTAAATTTAAACTATTTCGTCCCAATTTTATTCGGAAATATAGCATCTATTCTTTCCGGGTTGATGGACTTTCAAATAGGACCCTCTTATCAACACGCGATGTTCATGGATCCGCCGGGGTGTGAGGCGGGCGGTGGGTACATTTCAACGTTACAATTATTTTACAGCATCTGACGACGTCAGAAATTTCTTTAGAGTAGGGCGGGGAACTAAAAATCATATTTAACGGAGCGAATTTAAGTTCAGTTCATCAGTTCGCGTTTAGTGAATTAAAGCTTCGAAATGGAGTCCAAGAAACGCGTCAAACAAACAAGCATCAATAAAAAAGGCCTCAAGAATTTAATAGATGCATTCGATTTATGTTCGTCAAATACGTGGCTGAACCTTTCTACAATGACCAAACGTTTCGCTTATAATATAACGGGCATACAGAAGCATTCAACAAAATTCGGCGACAGGCTTATGGTAGAACTCGACAAAACGCACAAACTCTATCTGCCCGAAAGGTACAACGCATTAAACGAAAAACAAATTGCTGAATTGGGTAGTGGTAATTATGGACTCGCCAATAATGACCGCAAGCGCGGCGCCAGTGCGCTGGAGCTTATGCCGAAATCAGAGATTGCACACAACAATGCATGGCTCGCGGCAAATTCTCCAATTCCTTCTACAAGCAACGCCGCCGACGATGAAGAAGACGCAAGATTAAAACTATACGTAGAAACAGCAGATCTCGTATCTCAACAAGATGTGATGGGGATGGAGTCCTTATTATTCGATTAAAACAACAAAGTAAGTTTTACATACATTTTATTATTTCATATATTACACAGTGCTGCACATTTTAAATCTGTTTTATTTAATTTTTACAAAGTACAATTTATTAACGTCTGCATTTAAACATTCTTAAATAAAAACATATTAATTTTTTTACTTCTTCTTCAGCTATACGCCGAAAATCGCAGGGACACGTGTCAGGACCTTCCTCCGCATTCGGCAATCTCCACGGACAATTTTCACCATGTAAACCGCCGCCGCCGCCATCAGCATACCGTTCCAAAAATCGAAGAAATACAACTTTGTGCCGTTCTAAAATTAAATCTCCGTACGCTTCCAAAAACTGTTCAACCTTCATCATCATTACGACGTTCACCGCCGCCGCCTACGCTCAACAACAACGACTGGATACATGAACTTTAATTTTATACGTTTTATAGCATGCACTTAGTTTATAAGTTTTATAAATGTATTAATAACATTTTTTGTATAATCTTTTTTCTAAATAAAACATTTTTGAATTTTTAGCTCTTTCAAAATATAGTTCGCGCATGAAATGGCAATCGTTAAATTGTTAGTTTTACAAAGAACCATATTACAATAATTTACTTCAACTGTCTACTTCTAATAGACGTCGGCTAATATTACAGTTCAAAGGCGTGATTCAAAACATACATCAATGTCGACTGGAGTCGACATTTATACCCGTTTTGAAACACTCTAGACTCTAATATTAGCCCACGTATAGTAGAAGTAGACCGGCGAAATAAATTATTGTAATATTTCTCTTTGTAATACTAACAATTTCACGATTGCCATTGCATACGTATACTATATTAATTTGCTATAATTTCAAAGCAATTTCATAAATTTTCGTTTTAATCCGAGACCCGCACCCCGCCCCCGCCCCACACGCACGCCCCGACCAGCCCCACATCGCGCAGCCAAGCCCGCACATCACCCCCGCACCACACGCACGACCCACACTTCCCACTACACACAAACTACTACGTCACGACGCCTAACTCTCATCGCTGTTCTTGAAAAATTACGCCTAAATCAGACCTCGGTTCTTGAAAATGACGCCTAAACTGTTTCTGAAAAGACAAATACACACTACTCAGGATCTTAAACCTAATTTGCATAAGATATATTTTTGATATTATTTATGTAGCAATCGATAAACGATCTAATTTGAACAGTGGAAAAACCAATCAAAATAAGTTTTCCATGCTTGAAACTATTGATAGAGATTAGTAAGACAAATTGAGCTAAATAGTTAACCAAAATTTCTTCTATAAAAGCTAGAAAACAGTGCTAAACGATAGTTTAAGTGTTATACACAGGGCAGGATCTACCCTGGAAAATGAAGCTCCCGACGCCGTGAATCTTGTAATGCGAAAAAAGTTGAGAATAAAATAAAAACTTACCTCAATACATGTCCAGTTCGGAGCCAGGCACGCTGACACGATGCTAAGGTTTTGGGCGCGGTTCATCCAGACCGCAGACACTTGAGTGTTACCCTGTCCAATCCAACCAGCAGACGTCAAGTAGTAATCCCTGAGACAGAAGAAAAACAAACTATAGGAAGTTAAGAAAATTAATAAAGTAAGCTCAAAATAAACTTTCGCGTTTGTTATTTTTGCGAAAACTTCCAAGAAGCTAATGGAGAGGCAATTAATTGAAAGAAGAATGAGAACACTTTTTAAAACCAAAACCGTTTTAAAGCTTCAAGTTGCTGCATCAGTAGTAAAATTCAAATTTTAATTGAGAAAAGGGCAAAGAATAACTCTCAATTTTAATGATTTGATGGCTAATCACAATTATTTAGCCTATAAATAACGTGTATCGGAAGTCTAAAACTTTTTCCCTGTCGCGTAATTTTTATATGCACAGGCCGTCTGTTTCGGGGTTTTTTGTTTTTAAAAGAAAAATTCTGGTGGATGTGTCGGGTTAAAAATTGAGCTAATTGTAAGACAAATTATTTATTATCTCTGTTATAAAGGGAGTTCAAAAAAGTTTTTTCCACAAAAGTTGTTGGAATTCATTAGCTTTACAACCTACATTATTTTTAAATGCACAAAGTATTTAGTTTTCGAGAATCAATATGCAACTTTACTATTTCAAAAGGAACACTTTGTATATTTTTACGTTTTCTTGTAGATAAATCAATAGCCTTTAAAAACCATAAAGCCTGTTTTTGTCTAAAGTTAATATTTCTAGAGTTATTGTTCTGGTGGATGCGTCAGGTCAAAAATTAAGCTAATTGTAAGTCAAATTATTAATTATCTCTATTATTAGGTATTAGGGTAGTAACAAAAAAGTTTTCTTTCTCAAAAACTGTTGGAAACCACGAGTTACATAATTTAATTATACGTTTGTTAAATCTTCATAAAATTAATTGCATAAAACTTTTCTACAAACCACGGTGGCTTTGAAAACCCAACGATAACTTTTTCTCAATTATCTTCTGTTTTGTCTTTGACCGTATAAACTTTTAATTTTTTTTGTAATTAATTATGTAATTTTTTAAATAGTTTATATCTGGGCAGCCAATAATACATGCTTAGGTTTCCAACACTTAACGACGATATTTGTGATATAAATTTATATACAGGGTGCCCCCCCCCCCAAATAACATTTTCAGTATGGATCTCGCTTATTTTAAGAGATAGAGGTTTGCTTAAATTAGACGAATTATTCTTTAGTATTAGAGAAGCAATAATCCATTTTATAGTACTGTTTTGTAATTCTTTAGTCGTTGTAACAAATTTGTTATCATTATTATAATTATGGGCAGATTTACAACTTATGAAAAATTTGACATGTTGAGATGCTACATTCTTTGCCATAGAAACTGTGTAAAAAAAGGTAGTTTTTATTCTTCATTGATTTGTTTTGGATTTTTGGTTGGTTTCCCAGCGGAACCACATTCTTTTAAATTTATTTTCATGTTTCTATAATTACACGCACTATGTTGCCTTCTCTCGAGATGTGCATTTATTTACAAAACGAACATCCTATGCGAACTGTTTATTATGTCCCGAGAAATATTAACTTTAGACATGGGACAAACTAAATGTTTTTTCATCAGCAAATAATGTATCTACAAGAAAACGTGAAAATATCAATACAGGGTAGAGGGTGTTCTATTTGAAATAGTAAAGTTGCATATTGATTCTCGAAAACTAAATTCTCTGTGCATTTAAAAATAACTGTAGGTTATACAATTCCCAATTATACACCGCCAAAAAGTAGATGCATATTGCTGAGTGAAAATGATGACCATTTGACAAATATTTTGTTATCCGAAATTGCTTCCTTTCAAAGTTAGAGACCTACAAAGTTGCAAGAAAAAAAAATAAAAAAATCGATTACGTTCTAGCCGTTTAAGCTAGAGCTATCAAACGGTCGAAATGTTTAGGTGTCTCCCATTGACTTTGTGGGATAATTAGAAAAAAAAACACGTAATTGGAAGTATGATTTATAGTCAGGTCATCCGTTTACCATCTTCAGAATTTTTTTCTCTGGAATAAAATTGAAAATGTCATTCGTCCATAAGAAAGTACGACTTAGGAGAAAAAAAATCGTCCCGTTTTGTTTTTGCTGTAAACGTAGCCGTGTTCGAGAAAATTAGCGCTAAAGATGCATCGACAAATATTTGTTTTACTAAACTTAGTTGGCTAATGTCATGCTTGACTAAAAGCTTGTTCGCCTGGTAAGCGGATGACCTGACTATAAATCATACTTCCAATTACGTGTTTTTCTTCTAATTATCCCACAAAGTCAATGGGAAACACCTACACATTTCGGCCAAGTTTGATAGCTCTAGCTTAAACGGCTAGGACGTAATCGATTTTTTGAATTTTTGTTGTTGCAACTTTGGAGGTCTCTATCTTTGAAAGGAAGCATTTTCGGATAACAAAATATTTGACAAATGGTCATCATTTTCACTTGGGAATATGCACCTACTTTTTGGCGGTGTATAATTGGGACACCCTGAATAGCTAATAAATTCCAACAACTTCTGTGAAAAAAACTTTTTTGTTACTCCCCTAATAACAAAGATAATAAATAATTTGTCTTACAATCAAGCCGCTCATTAGCCAAATTTCTATTGATTTTAGTGCCAAAGCACTTGATTGATGCTTACGTTTTTATCTTTAAAATAAATTTCCTTTAAAATTAAGTTTAGCACCACTAAATGACAAAGGTTTTTTGGCCTTTGAATAATAAATAGTTTATTTCAAAAGCCAATCTTGTTAACTCCATACTCGAAAGCTAAAGCAAATCGTTGCAATAATGTAATTCAAACTATTTACATCTTGCAACATTGCAGATTGCATTTATCAGTTACAGTTTGAATTGCGCAGAAGTAAGTCTATCGTGGTTATTTGAAAAATGTATTTAGTTTTTGTGTTAGTTTTGTTTTAAATACAATTTATACTGTTGCATAGGATGGCTGAGATTAGTAATAACTGTTTCGATGTGGAAAATGACGAATCAGATTGTTCTTCAATAGAATTTATTGTTAAAAAGACCGGATCAAGAAAAGGTTTACGTATTTCTTCGGATTCATCTGATTTCAACTGTAAAAATATTACAACAAATACTTTGACTGGACGGAAAAGAAACCGTAATTCTGCCAAATGGGCCCGAAATATCTAAAAGAGCTGTAGTACTAAACAATGTGGACCAGCCTTTATTATATCCTACACGCAGGACTGTAACAAAAGAAAAGAGGAGGGATATGATGGACCTCTTAAAATTCATTCTTCCTGTTAAACATCCTTATTATAGAAACTTAAAAACTAATCCTCATGACGGGTCTTTGAGGACGTGTGACGATGAAGATGTTATTTATGACCAATAACAATAATAATAATTGTAATTAATAGTAACAGAACAGTTATACATTATTTCTGTAATAAAACTTTTTTTAACTTTAATTTAATGGAATTAATTATTTTATTTTGATTTTCAGTTGCCAAATCGATTAACTCCCTTCGCTATGCGAAAAATATAACAATAATAACAATTATTCCAGGAGTTTATTATTTTATGGATTTTATATATCGTTAGAAAAAACCTAAAACCATAATAATACATACATTCTTCAATGTCAATTTGCATTTAAATTTTAAAAGAATTTTTCAAAAGAATGTATACTATTTTATTAATGTTCTCTGATTTTGGTTTATGGAGTTAAATCGGTTTGGTCTATGAACGGCTCAATTAGCATGATTTTTAACCCGGCGCATTCACCAGAATTTTTAACTCTGAGACCCTGAATAACGTATATTTACAAGTTTGACAATAGCAACATGTTATTGCGCAACGTATATTTACGGGTTTGACAGTGAAAGGGTTAAAGCCAATATTTAATTTGTGTAACGTTATTGTACCATATTGCTAATATAATTAAATATAGCGCTTATATTGTCATGGTTGGTATATCAAAATGTATTATGCCTCTTGCACTATAGTGATAAAACTCAAAAATTACGTTTCATGTGTTGTGTACCTATCTATTTTATTGTAGCTAATACAATGGCCATAAAATTTATATGTTAATTAAACAGATGAAGTAGCGTACCTACTTGTACAATTTACGATGTTCCAGCTAAAATATATATTAGGTTTAAGCCACTGGAAGGTGTGCTTATAAAATTATACTGAACCATCCCTGAGTATCTTAACATACGGCTCCATAACGATTTACAGAAGGGGATTGTATTTTTTTTTTTTAAAGATATGGATGAGTTTATAAACCCTTAACATTTATTTCTTTGCAGTGATTGTTTTCTTTGTGCAAAGCAACTGACTTTATGTCATAACGACCGACAAAAAAACAAAAAAAAAACGTATAACGAATCATATTTTTGAAAAACTGTACTTAAGCAAAAAAAAAAACGTTTCTCCCAAGTTCCTGCTTAAAACTTAGCACTTGGATAACTTACTAGAAAAATATACAACATAATGATACGATAAAGACTATGAAAGTTACATGCAACTGAAATATTTATTAGGTTATACATTATAGACCAGAAATACAAAAAGATATTTTAATGAAAATATACACAAAAAATGTTATTCTACGAAGAATTAAAAAAAAAATCCATAACTTACTGTCCTAATAACGCCTTCGGAGGATTGATTATGTGTCGTTGAAGATCCGTTAAGTTGGAAATATCTAGGACCCATAACTGGGCCAGAGGATTTGGAGTTCCAGGCTGTGGAACAATTTTTAATCTTAGAAGAACTATTAAACAGTAGAATCAAGACTTACAGTAGGATACCTAACAGATCGGCTAGGAGGAAAGACAGGAGCCCGCAATAAAGTACCACCGGCCGTCAAAACAGGCGTTGTCGAAAACCATGGATACACCAAGGTACCAACATTGCTGTCATTGAAAGTAGCATACAGCAAATGGGTACCATCGAACGAACTCCATAGCGCTTCAGGTCTTTTCAATACATCCTCTGCAAGCGCAAAAAACACAAAAACAATCTCAAACATACACAAAACATAGTTGATAATCTTAGAACAGGGCTGGGGTGTACGAATGGCAACCGCGCACCAGGCTGCGCCCTTTGAAGACTCTTTTACTTACCTTGATACAACCAATCGGGTATACCGTTGTAAATGACATCTGGCTTGCCGGTGAACGTGAGCCTGATTTCAGATTCATCGGCAGGCGATTGTCGAAGGAAGATATCGTTGTTAAAAATTATCAACAAAGTGTTGGTATTGCCCAACCAACGGACATGCTGAAGTCGTTGGAGTTGCGCCTTCGGAGCAAGTGTCAATCGGACAGGAATGTGATGGCTTAAATAAAAAGAAGACATTGTTGATGTATTTTAGCTTAGAAAAACAAATATAAATGATAAACAGGCATAAAAGCACGCAGACAGCACATCACTATTTTGGCTCGGTTACTGAAAAATGGATAAAATAGTATTTAATAAAATATTTTCGCAGACTATCGCTGATTCAGCTGAGAATTTGCTAAAAAATATTCTGCAGGTTGGTCCACTTTTTTTGTAGCAGGAGTTTAACAGTCGATACAATAACTCATTTCAAAGAGAATATTCCATATCAACATGGATCGATAAACGCTTTATTTTAAAGATATAGAGTGTTAAAATTTTCAAAAAAATATCGATAATTTTTAACCGTTTCACAACCAGTAGATATATTTAAACCAAATTTGGTATACAGCACCACCTTACAGGTTACCATAATAGGTGAGAATGTCAAGCCCCACAAGCAACCAGTGGCAGAGTTGTGGGGGTTCAGTTTCAATTGATTTTATAAAAAATTAGTACCTACGGCCCTGTTCAAAATCAAACTTGATTTTGTTTTTGGGTGAAGTATTTTATTCCAAACAAAAAGTGTCTGTTGACTTTTCCTAGTATCTGCCACTGTTTGGCGCGGAATTTGATTTATTTTACTATGTTTGCGAAAAATTTGCTCATAAATCGATCTAAAAACATCGGTAATATTCGAAACAAAGAAATAATTGCTGATTTTTGCAGTTTTTAATAGCAGAACATGTTAATAATGATGGAAGAAGTTCCGCTAAATTAACAATTAATGATACACATTTTGAGCATTTACTTTGCAACCTGCAACTTTCAGCTTTATGCGATATTTTTAGATCGAACACGAGCAAATTTTTCGCGAGAATAGTAAAATAAATCAAATTTCACGCCAAACGGTGGCAGGTACGAAGAAATGTCAAGAGACACTTTTTGTTTGGAATAAAATGTTCTACCTAAAATCAGGTTCTTTATTTGAAGAGAGCCGCACTAGTTTTTTTATAAAATTTATTGAAACCGAACGCCTACAACTCCACCACTGGTTGTTTGTGGGGCTTGACATCTCATCGAATGAGGTAACCTGTAAAGTGGTGCTGTATACCAAATTTGATTTAAATATATCTACTGGTTGGGAAACGATTAAAAATTATCGATATTTTTTCGAAAATTTCAACACCCAGTATCTTTAAAATGAAGCGTTTATGGACCCATGTTGATATGGAATATTCGCTTTAAACTGAGTTTTTGTATCGACTGTTAAAGTCCTGCTATAAAAAAGTGAACCACCCTTTATACTATATGTCTAAGGGAATTCTTAAAATCCTACTCAAAACAAAAAAGTTTTAATTAACTTCTGACGTGAATACAATTTTTCTCTCAGCTTGATAGCACAGTTACAAGCATTGATAGCCGGAATTGTGTCGTGCAACAGCTGTTAACAAATTGTCGCTGCTATATCACGAAAGGAAAAATTCCAGTCAATTTAAAACGATCCTCGACTTCAAGTGGTTCAAAATCCAGCAAAACGAAATGTATCCAAATGCATGGGCAGCTCCATCACGGAGGTTTTCCTCAACAATTTAATTCAACATGCACCAGCCTGGCCTTGAAGAAAACCGCATTAACTCGTTACAATACAAAATGTCCAAGTTTGGATTAAATACGAATTACCTGCAGTAAAATTTGTTTACAGTCGACAGGGCGAACTTATCTTTCTAATTAATGGCGTGAGTGTATCGCGTGCCGACTGTGCAACCCATATTTTCCTTTAGGAAGATTTGTTACCGGTAATACAAAATACATTCCCGTTAAACCACCTTATCGGGTTCATTAAAGAATCTCAATAATTGCACGCGCAGTTCCGATATACAGGCTGCTTCAACTTCGAGAGCAGCCAATGGGATTGCATTTGGCGAAGCTGCTAAATTTCATGCTGAATAAAAATATCACAAGGGATTTCAGGAAGCGTTTTCTCGGCCTGAAAATACATCTGCTTAAAGAAATGTTCACAACTACCTAAAATCACCAAAAAAATTACTCTAATTGATCAAAGCTAAATAACAATAACATTTTAATTAAACATCAAAGAAAATACACGAAACAATGAAGAAGTTAAAGTTAAAAAACAATACTCACTCGTTGCTGACGTCATAGACGGTATAATAGGCTGTGAAAGATTGTCTGAATACCTGAAACAAAAAGACAAACGTTATCAAAACGAATGGGAAAACTTTTCAAGCTCGTAGCTTTTTATTTCCTGTATTTAACATCCGGCACAGAAAAACTTCGTGCAGTAATTTTATTTCGGTTTACAATTGTAATAGGATTTGTAAAATATAGTTATTACTCGGACTTTTACTATCGTAACGACAAATAAGCGAACACGACATCAAAGCGGAACAAAAGAGAGTTGTAGTTCAATTATAAAAATGAATGTCGAGTTGGCTTTTTGAAACATGGCTTGAATTAAACTGTACGGACTAAAAAATCACAAGCTAAATTACAATATAAACGATAGTTAATCTCTTTGAATTAATTATGTACATCAAATATCAATTTGCTATTTCATTTTAATCTCCACGTTTTCCAGAATGACTAATTTGTAATTTTGTGCATGTTTGTAAATGTACAAAATATGGATATTTGCTGTGGAACAAGTATGTTAAGTTGTGTTAAGAAAGAAAGAAAAACAGAAGCAAGGTTATAGCGGTTAAAGTAAGACACCACAGAAAATTTCCCAACATTTTAACACAAGACATTGTTAATAATAATTTAAAAATTACGATTGCAAAACAAAAAACGAAAACAGCAAAAAAACCAATGAAGAAAATTTTTGGAGCTACAATGGAAAAAAAGAGATAAATAGAAGAAAAAGTTTAGCTACGGAAAAATTGGAAATTAGAAACAGAAAATTAAAAGCATTAAAAACAAATACTATTGGAATGGAAAACAGACAAAAGCCCAAAGAAAAACGAACAAGGATGGGTGAAAAGAAAGCGAGGAAAGACTGGAAGCAAATAATTTGTAAATTGAATTAATAGTTGTATTAAACCAGTTTTAACATTAAAATACAACAATTACAGAGACAAGTGTACATTTTTCTTTTAAAATGGCTCAACTTTTATCCAATTATTACTTGAATAAAATTAAACATACGTACCTTTTTTTTCGAAAATTTAATATACTACATGTGTTGAAAGACGTGGAGTAACATCAAAATTTTATTTTTTAAAAGACATTAGCTGGGCACACACGGAGAGTTTTACTCGCGCTCCTGGAACGCCACGTTCCAAGAGCGCGCTCCAGGCGTGTGCCACTCCAAGAACGCTGTTACCCACAAACGTGAAGTTAAATTGCACGTCTGTACGGCAATCTTGGAGTGACACGCCAAGAGTGTGTGTTTGTGGGCTTAAGCTGCTCGGTTCTTTCTCAGAAATCAGACACTCTTGGATTTTCAACATGTTTAAAAGGTTTGGCGTGGCGCGTCAGTATCGTGCATTATGGCTTTGTTAAAAATAAGGTGACCAGAATTTTAAATTGCGTGAGGACATTTAGTAAAAGAGCGATTATTCGAAAAAGTTTGATTTAGTTTTTGTCGGTAATCACAGACGTATAGCTATGAACAAATAAATAAAAAGAAAATATATTTTTTATATAAAACGTTCGGTCATTTACATTAAGTATGACATTTATTAAAAATGTCACTCTTTAGGCATAAATATTTAAAACAAAAAGTATTGATAACACTTGTACTATGTATAGGTAAGTTGTTTTCAAAGGAGGACAAAGAAGGACGTTGTACTAGGGAGGACGAGATCCCCAAAATGGACTGTCCTTTCCTTATTAAAGAGCAACATGGAAATGTTTAACAATGAGCGGTCTAAAACAAAATGTACATAAAATTGTCTGACAACAGGCAAAAATTACACTCAGTTAAATCTTTTGAGAAAATTAAGAACTTGTGATCTCAATGACTTTAGGAATTATTTACGAGTGGATTGTAAAACGTTTGATGGATTATTAAATTTGTTACCACATTCTTTTTTTTCAATGTCCCTCGTAAAGCTTGAATTATTTGCTAACGTGAATTTTGTTAGTACCAGTCCTGACGTAAAAACTCACACATCTCTGTGGACATGCCGAATTGCCCACTAACAGGCGCGCTGGAGTGCGCTCTTGGAACGCCACGTTCCAAGAGCGCGAGTAAAACTCTCCGTGTGTGCCCAGCTATTGCCTCCATTTAATTAATACAACGTTAAATATTTAAACGTGCTAATTGTGTAAGAATATTAAAGATGGTTTAAATTGCTTTTAGTGTGAATACCTATTTAAAACCGGAACACTTTTCACCCACAAATCTTCGCCCACAATTCTTCGCCCACAATTCCTCGCCCACAATTCCTCGCCCACAATTCTTCGCCTCCACAATTCTTCGCCTACACAATTCTTAGCCGCCACAATTCTTCGCAGCCACAATTTTTCGCCGCATACAAGCATATCACAAATTCTGTTTGTAAATGTGGTTGTTTTTATTTATAACGTAATTTTTACAGATTATTTTACGTTAGGTTAGGTTAGGTCAGGTAAGGTTAATTTCATTTTTATTCATACTATAATTACATAAATAAGATTAAAAATCGCAACATACGCTATTTATGTAGCAATTTTTAAACATAATATTATAAGAAAAAGTATTAATATACAAGAAACCATTTTAGGCTAATGTAAAATAATCTGTAAAAATTATGTTATAAATAAAAACAATCACATTTACAAATAAAATTTGTGATATGCTTGTATGCGGCGAAAAATTGTGGCGGCGAAGAATTGTGTAGGCGAAAAAATGTGGGCGAAGAATTGTGGAGACGAAGAATTATGGGCGAGGAATTGTGGGCGAAGAATTGTGGGCGAAGAATGTTCCTAGACCCATTTAAAACAATAAATAACATTGTTTATGTAAATGCAAAGGAAATTTTATTGTTTAATTTGAATACGAAATTTCTTTTCTGGCATCTACCGTTTTTGGTTTCTCTACACGACACAAAAAAGGCAATTGTCTGTGATTTAATAATTGTTATTTCTGAATGTAGATTTCAGTATAAGTCCAGAAGTTTATTACAATAAATCGAATTCTATGGACTTTGCAATCATTCATACTGCCTTTAGAACAACTAATGGGAAAAAAGAAAACAAAAGAGGCAGAAGTATACCTGGCATTTTTGGACTTAGAGAAGGCTTTTGACAGAGTGTCACAAAAGACAATCTGGGAAGGATTAAAACGCAGAAATGTTAACCACAAACTATTAAAGAGTATACAAAGCCTATACACTAACAACAAAAGTTACGTAAGAAAAGATAATCTAGAATCAAAGACCTTTGACTTAAATGACGGACTAAGGCAAGGAGGTGTACTAAGCCCGACACTATTCGTATTAGCCATGGATGACGTCATTAAAGCTGTAGAAACCAAGACTAGAAAGGTACATATAGGTTTCAATAAGTTAATGCCAGTGTACCTGTCAGAATGTGCCTTTGCTGATGACATGCTGATTTGTGCACCAACGGAAAAAGCCCTACAAGAAAACCTATTGGTATGGGAAGAAGAATTAAAGAAAAAGAAATTAAAGATTAACACGAATAAAACAAAGGTTATGATGATAGGTAAAGATCAAAAGCAACTCAACATAGAACTGAATCAGGAAAAAATAGAACAGGTGGAAGAATATAAATATCTGGGAATTTGGATGGAGAGAGAAGGTAACATAGAAAACGAGATAATAGAAAGAATAAGCAGTGCAGCTAAATTGTATCACAGTATGAATAGATCGATAATAAGAAAAAGAGAAATAAGCAGGAAAACAAAAATGACTATTTACAAAACAGTATTCATACCAACCCTGGTGTATGGAAGTGAGAGTTGGGTACTAAATCAGTCGCAGAGAAGTAGAGTACAAGCGATGCAGATGAAATACTTAAGAGCAGTAAAGGGTGTCACACGTAGAGACAGGATAAGAAACGAACAGATCAGAGAAGAACTGGAGGTGGAGTCGATACATAGTGTGATCGAGAGAAACCAACTGAGATGGTTCGGACACCTCAACAGAATGGGGGAAGGAAGACAAGTGAAACGGATATGGGAGGCAAGGGATGGAAATAAACGAGGAAAGGGGAGACCGAGGAAGACATGGAACGATGAAGTGGCATTAATTTTAAAGAATCGAAATAAGAATTGGACAGAAGCAACAAGAATGGCGAAGAACAAAAAGGAATGGACGAAATTCGTTCACATAAGTTTAAAATGAATAATTACAAATACCCTACACCTTAGGGTAACAAGGGTAACAGATTATATATATATATATATATATATATAATATGCAAATAGACAACTTATTTCATTTAAGTTTTACATATTTTGGTGTCGAGTTAAAAATAAAGCACAATTAAAGTAAAAAGTTGCACAAATTTGTGTATTGGGGAGTTGAAATGTTTTTAATATACACCTCTCTTAGATTTCAAAGATGTTTAATATAAATTGGACAATTTTATTATAAAATTGTATTGTGTAACGTAATTAGGGAAATTAAAATTTTATCTGTTCTTGCAACTACCAAAGCATTCACTTTCAAGCTTAAAGTAATGTGGATAAAATGTGTGGCAACAAAGTTTATTAGCTTTTGGGTATTTACTTTGTGTGTAGGATTAGTCCAGCAAATAATGCATAATGGTATTCCTTTGAGAGGTATCTGGACAACGTTGGGAATAGAATATGAGATAATACATCCAGCTTAGGGCTAATTTACTCTGTCGCTGATTTTCCTGTTGATGTCTACACGTTATTGCTCTGTTCTAGATAAAATACTCTGAACTATATTCTTAATTTTACATCAAAGTTGACATATTTACTTGAACTGCTTCAGAATTATAGTGCCTTATCAGCTCTCCACTCTCCATTAGCTTTAGAGTTTACTTAGTTACTAAACCAGAACTAATTAAACCCTTTCATCCAATCCTCAAATGAATTTGTGCCGGCACATTTTGCAGAAACCCGCACTAGTGGTCAAGAGATCACCGGTTGGAGTTTTATAAAAGTTGGCAGGATGCCCCGAATCGTTCCTGCAGGGACTTCAGGAACTCACTAACGTTTAGAAGGACGCCATTGATCAGGACTAGTTTTGTTTTGAGTACCATTTACGACAGCGTAATTGGCTTTGAACTTTAGAGATAATTTAAGGATTCTCCAGAGGAAATTGGTTCAGCTGCTGTGATGCTTTTAAATCGCAAAAACCATTTACAGACTAGGCTGAATTAAATGGAAAAACCTTTCATTTATTTTATTGTTTGGATGAGAGTTACCCGAAACTAAATACAATACTACACAAATATACACTTGCTATTTAAAATACTTTAAAATTAACGATTATTTCATTCAAAGACATTCATTCCATGAAAATTTACTATTAAAAAGTAAATTTAAGTAGCACATTCATTTGTTAGTTAAGAGAAAATGTGTACAGTTAATAATTCAATACCTGTAATAACAAGACACGTGTTAAGGTGTCATACTTTATTGTAGGTTATTGTGTATTATAAGTTGCCTATGTTACATCTCCCCTTATCAAACAAATAATTATACACTATAATATCTATTAAACATTATATCTAATAACACTGTAGTCTGTTAACGGGTTTTATTTGTCTGCCGAACCTTGTTATATACGGTCGTTCTCCTAGGGCAACTATAGGTTTTTCGTTTTCACTTTTAACACTCACTTGTGTATTAAAAGGTGGAATTGAGGCATGTGATTGTCGAATGTGTGCAGTGTTTCTTCTATAGTATCTTCCATCCCTTGTTTGTACAATGTACGATCTAGGGGCACTTGCTTTATTTATTATTTTTCCAGATGTCCAATTCTTTTTGGATTTTTGAATGTTAATTTTGTCTCCTGCGTTAAATTCCTTCGATTGTTTCGTACTTTTGTCAGCATACATCTTTTGTTTCAGTCGCTGTTTTTTCAAGTTCTTATCTACATTGTTAACTACTTTGGGCTGAAGTTTAGTAGCTGCTATGGGGACAATTGATCTAGTTATTCGACTCATTAGCCTTTGGTTTGGAGATAATAACTCATTATCTCTGGGTGTATTTCTGTAGTTCAGTAACGCTAATTGTATATCAGAGCCATCTTGATGACACTTTTTAATTAGATTTTTTGCTGTTTGTACATTTCTTTCCGATAGGCCATTTGATCTAGGGAATCTTGGGCTTGAAGTTTGATGTTTAAAATCCCAATTGATAGCAAATTGCTTAAATTTCTGTGCTGCATATTGAGGTCCGTTGCCTGTTTCCAACACTTCTGGTATTCCATGACGAGCATAACATTTTTTCATCACATCAATTACTTCCATAGACGTACTCTGCTGTAACTCTTCTACTTCAAAGAATCCAGAATAACTGTCAGCAATAATTAAAAATTCTTTGCCTGCAAAGTAAAATATATCACTTCCTACGATTTGCCATGGCCTTTCTGGTATTGGTCTTAGTAATATAGGTTCTTTGGTATTAGATCTTTGATGTTGTTGGCATACCGCACATTTGGATACATAATTTTTGATGTCATTTGACATACCGTACCAGTAAACTGTTTGTCTTGCTCGATGTAAACAACTTTGAATTCCTAAGTGACCTTGGTGTATTTGTTCCAAAATCTCTTTTTGCATTGCTTTAGGAATCATTACTCTTTCTCCTTTAAATAATATGTCATCATAAACTGATAGTTCTTCACGAAAGGATATGTACTTTTGCACACCTTTAGTGATATTTTCTTTAGTATATGGCCAGCCTTGCATTATCATTTCTTTTACTGACATAAGTTCCAAGTCACTATTGGTTACGTCTTTAATTTTCTTTAATGCATTATTAGACACGGCTAATATTATATGAACTTCCAACTCTTCTTCGATTGTATCTTCATGTTCGTGACAATCTCTACTAAGGCAATCGGCTATGACTAGTTCAGATCCTTTTTTGTAAACTATGGTTGGTGAATATTGTATAACATCAAATAGAATACGCTGTAATCTTGGTGGTGCTGCTTGTATTGGTTTTTTGAAAATTATTTCTAGGGGTTTATGATCCATTTCTACCGTTAACTTTTTCCCATATATAAATTCATGAAATTTTAAACAAGCATACCTTATTGCAAGAGCTTCTTTTTCTATTTGAGGGTAGTTCTTCTGTGCCATAGTAAAAGACTTTGTTGCATATGCAATTGGTTGCTCTTGTTGCATGAGAACTGCACCAATAGCTGATGAACTAGCATCTACCAACAATTTAATATCTTCATTGACATCATAGTACCTTAATACAGGCGGTTTAGTCAGCCAGTTTTTGAGTTTCTGAACTGCTTCCCCTTGAGCTGTTGTCCAAATCCATTCTACATCTTTGATTAGTAGTTGTCGGAGTGGTTCTGTTATCTCGGACAATTTTGGGATAAATTATCCTAGGTATGTTACCATTCCTAATAGACGTTGGAGTTCCGTTTTATTTTTTGTAGTTTTGATGTTCAATACTGCTTGAATTTTCTCCTTATCTGGTTTTAATCCTTTTTCTGTTACCTCGTGGCCTAAAAATTTTACCGATGTAGATGCAAAAACACATTTTTCTTTATTTAGCTTGAGTCCTGCTTCGTTTATTTTTTTCATTACTTTTTCAGTAATTTGTTGTAATTTTTCTTTAGTTGAAGCATAAATTATAATGTCATCCATTGCACAATCTGTATTTTCTATGCCACTTAGGATTTCTTTCATTATAGCTTAAAAAACTTCTGGCGCTGATGCGAGACCAAAAGGTAATCTTGTACAGCAATATCTGCCCCAAGGTGTGGCAAACGTTAGATATTGCTGCGTCCTTTCAGTTACTCTTATTTGCCAGAATCCTTTCTTGCAATCCAATACTGTAAAAATTTTAGAACCTTGCATTTTTGCTGCTATTTCCTCCAATGTTCTTAGTGGATAATATCTTCTCATGATGTTCTTATTAACATCTGTTGGATCAATACAAATTCGTATTTTTCCATTTTTTCTAACTATCACCATTGGACTTACCACAGTTGTTGCCATCGTTATTGATTTTATAACACCTAGCTTCACCATTACATCCAATTCTTCCTTTACGGCATTTCTTATTGCATGTGGTATGTATCTTGAAAGTGGGATTTTCTTTCAGATCAATATCATATTCATATGATTTAAGGCATCCTAAACCACTAAAAATATTTTTTGTATCATTTACTACAATTTCATCTAACCGTTGTATTAGTCCTAGTTTTACACATGCAGTTTTTCCTAGTATCGGGACTACCTTTGCATCCACGACTATAAACCTTAGGAGTACAGTTTTGTTTTTGATTTCGCACTTTGTTTCAATTTCTCCAAGCACATTCATCTTATGCTCTGTGAATGATATAATTCTTTTAATTCTAGAACTTTTTATATTTTGGCTTAGTTTATTAGCAAGATTTAGGGGTATTACATTACATTGCGCACCTGTGTCCAGTTTCATTTTAATTTTGAATTTATTTTGAAATGAAACTTCTTTCTGCTGATTCTTCTTGTTCAATAACATTTACTTGCTTGGTTTTATACATGAATTTAAAATGACCTTTTCTATTGCATCTTCCAGATGTTTTACCATAAGCTGGGCAGGCTGCTCTTAAATGTTTTATTCCACATCGCATACATTGATATTTGGTACCTCCTTTTTGGTCTTGCATTTTTGTTGAGCTTTTTAGTACGTCGACTGTTCTTATAGGTTTTTGTATATTTTGTAGTTGTTTAACTGCCAGTTCACTAGCTTTACAAATTTTTATGGTTTTATCTAGTGATCTGTTCACTTTGCATACCAATAATAATTCTATCTGTTATTAGACTATCATGCAATTGATCAAAATCACAATTCTTACTCTTTGATTTTAGCCTCGTGAGAAATTCATCGAATGTTTCTCCATATTCTTGTTCAATTTTATTGAACAAATATCTTTCATAGGTGACATTTATTTTGGGAGTAAAATATTGTTCAAAATTTTGAATAATTATTTTGACATCTTTTTGTTCTACCTCTATTAGGTTAAATGTATTAAAGATTATTGCGGCATCTGGTCCAATTAAAGCCATAAATTTTGCTGCTTGAATTTGCTTTGGTTTTTTATCCAAATTAGTAGCAATTGCATACCATTGATATTGCTGCAACCATAACTTCCAAGTTTGGGCCATATCATTGCTAACACACAAACTTTTTGGTTGCCTTATTGAAGCACCTACCAACGTTGCTTCGGTTTCTGGCATATTTATGCCTTTTTTAAACGTATTTTTCTGATTATACGGGTTTCGGCACCATGTAATAACAAGAGACGTGTTAAGGTGTCATACTTTATTGTAGGTTATTGTGTATTATAAGTTGCCTATGTTACAATACCTATTCTCTTAAAATACTGATAATTTTGTGTTTTATTCTGCATTTGTGGCTATAATATCACACGTGTATTTTTGCATACATTTTTAAAGCATAATCTAAACTTCTAAAGCAACTTATAATGGTTTATTAGATGAAGAACAAAAACATGATGCCTTAGCTGCTAAGGTTGCTTGAAAAAGCCGTGTAATTCTTATTCTAAAAAAGATTATATAAGTTTTGGTATTTCGTTGTTCTTTGTATTTCAATCTAAATGTAAATTTCACTTAAGCTAACTTTGTAAAGTAGATTATCTAAAAAGAAGAGAAGAAATGACCTTGCATGAAGGCTTGACTATATCAGCTCACAAATCATTCACAGCTAGAACATGATATTACAAAAAAAGTTTTAGGGAAGTTGTAATACAGATAAAAATGTCCTTGAAAATTTCCTTCACCTGTCGAATTTGCGTTTTCAACCAATCACTAATCTTAAATTTTCTAGAGACTACCAATAGGAGCATTATTACACGGTAATACTTTTACATTCCCCTGTCAGATGTTGATCCTCCTGTCAAATTTGCGTTTTCGGCCAATAACAAACTCAGATTTTTTAGAAACGACCAATAAACATACCTAATCATACACTGATAATATCATTTTCGCAATTAACAGATTTTCATGCGTTTTTTGGTCGTTTCTATGAAATCTGAGTTTGTGATTGGTCAAAAATATAAAGTTAGAGAGGGAATTAAATATTTTAGTCTCGGTAATTTTTTGACAAATTTCGGCGACCAGTAGCGTTACTTTAATGTAGATTAAACCACAATCTTAACGCACCACTCTGACAGTACTCGTAAAATTTGACATAACATACATTTAATTTGACAGGTAGGTTGGGTGAAGGAAATTTTCTGACAAAATATAACTTGTGCATTGCAAATCTATAATTTTTGACAAATCTTCACTCATGCACGTTGAATCAGAAAAAATCACTCGTGCACTCGTGTTTTTTTTTTAGCTCAACTTGCATTCGGGCATATTTACAAAACATTATTGATAATTTTTAATGCACTTGTTAAATTACTACTGAATTATTTATGTAAATTTCAGCGACTTCTTAATCTTTTCCACCGTATAAACTAATCTAAATGGTACGTCATAATAAAGCCTTAACGATTTTTAAATTTTATAGGCGATGTTATGGAAAACGCAAAAACAATATATTTTTTGTGCAATCGTACTAGAAACAGCTGTTTGACGGACGCGTTAGCAGCCATAAAGTACTGCATTACCGGCGTTATCCTTAGCAACGGCCTAAAAAGTAAATTTTCGGCCGTTACCCTTAGCAACGGCCTGAAAAGTAACTTTTTCGGCCGCTACAGCGTAAATTTGCATTAAAGCTAACAGCATACGCCGTCATCTGTCAGTGACAGAATGTCACATAGTTTGTAACCTATATTTTTGAAAAATACTAAAAATTTAAATTGTTTTTAATTCTATCGCACAAAAAATGTAATATGCACCTCGGCCAAAACGTACTTTTTTGGCCTTGCCTGTTTGCTGGCCTCGACTACGTCTCGACCAGCAAACCAGAGGCGGCCGAAAAAGTTACACTTTTTGGCCTTGATACATAAATAACTATTTTGCATAAGGTTTTAAAAAAAAAGCAGAAAAACA
Source organism: Elmis aenea (assembly GCA_947652605.1). Taxonomy (NCBI): domain Eukaryota; kingdom Metazoa; phylum Arthropoda; class Insecta; order Coleoptera; family Elmidae; genus Elmis; species Elmis aenea. The sequence goes on along the minus strand of OX393580.1, from coordinate 18,460,119 downwards.
ATAAAATTTGATGCCTATTTACAAAGCGCATTTGAATACTATTAATAATTGAAGGCAAAAACAACACGTAATGGTGCGTCAATTAGAAAATCTGAAGCTGCAAGAAGCTTTTTTATTTTAACACACACTTACCAAATTTTCACCCAACTCTAATTCAAAATGGTGACTTAATTTCTGAAATAAAAATTAAAAAACAGATCTATTTGAGGTTTGATACATTTATAATTCTGAAATTAATTTGACTAATTAATCGACTACAATTTTAAGATTGTTTTAACGTACGACAATGGTTTTGAGGAAAAGTATAACAATAAGATGTTTAAATCAAAAATATTTTGAGAACTAAGCCTACACGTTAGTGTATCGTGTTTTGCTTTAAAATAATTTTACACTACAATAATTTATAAAAATAAAAACAACAGCGTTTGAAAAATGTATAGGTTGTTTAACACACAAAGTTTGATAAATTAAAATTTTTTTTAAATTATGTCTTAAAATAACCGATTGGTTTTAATTTTCAAAGTTCAAAAACAATTTTTGGCGTTTTCAATATTTATTTTAACTGAACCATATCTAACTTTATTGGCTGTAAAAATAAAGTTAATTGAAATTCCGAAATAAGAGCAATATTAAAAATATCCGTAGAATCTATGAATACCAAAACTTTCTTTTAAAATTCCTTTCGAGATGAAATAAAAGACGTCGGTTCGTGAATTCATTACAACTATTTTAACTGAAATCCCGTAGTGAATTTAAACACTTTTAATGGATTAAAATCGTAAGGTTCGATTCCTGTGCGGTTTTAGTTAATTTTTGCATCGTAAAGTGGCGAAGTAATGGTTGCGCTACGCTCGTGGAAATGTTTACTAGTGTGAAACTTAATCGAGCCCTTTCAGCGCCTGATAAATTCTTGCACAGAAGTAACTAACAAGTAAAGAAAACGTAGATAGTGGAAAGGTTTACCGCTACATTTTTATTTTTAACTTTAAACCCTAGTAGAGTTTATGGCAAAGCAATCTGGTCTTTGAGACCAATGAGCAGTTTAATTCTAGCCTAAATTAATAATGTTCAAACTTAGTCTAAGGTTTACCCAATAGTAGTCTTTAGTTTGCTAATATATATGTACACTAATTATTAACGTGCACACTACCGCACAGTTACTGCTTTTAAACTTTTGCTTAAACTAACTCAAAAGGTTCAACCCTTTTAAATCTTCTTACTAGTCATGTAGTGTCCAGGAGCTGGATCGCCTCGACGTTTACATGTCGATGGAGCCTTTTTTCGTGGCTTTTGGCAAACTTGTTAATTGTGTCGGTTACAGTGTCCATGTTGAGGTACCGATGTATGTCACTATTTCTGCAGTACCAGGGTGCATCAGCGATGTTCCTTAGTGTTTTGTTCTGGAATCTCTGGATGATCTGAATATTACTCTGTTTGGTGCATCCCCATGGCTGTATCCCATATGTCCATACAGGTTTTAAAATTTGCTTGTATAGCAAAAGTTTATTATGTAGGGACAGAGAGGAATTCCTCCCGATTAGCCAGTAGGTAGGTACATTGTTTCATATTTGATGCCTATTTCTTACCTTTTTTTCTTGACATGAGCCTTCCAGCGTATCTTAGCGTCCAATGAAATACCTAAGTATTTTGCTGTATTGGAGTTTGGTATTTGTTGATTATTTAAATTGATTGGTACATGTTCAATTCTCTTGTTGGTGAAATTGACATGTACCGACTTAGCTTCATTTAACTTTATACGCCATGTTTTTGTCCAGTTGTTGATCTGATTGGCAGCTGCTTGTAATTTCTTGGATGATGCTGTATTGTTTCTTCCTACTGCTAAAATAGCCGTGTCGTCGGCAAAGGTTGCTATAGTATTGTTTTCTAACTTTGGAATATCACAAGTATACAATAGGTATAGGACCGGACCTAGTACGCTTCCTTGTGGAACTCCTGCTTTAATTTCTTTAAGTTATGTATAAGATTCTTCTTGCTTTATTCTGAAGTGTCTCTGAGAAATGTAGGACTGAAGAATGTGGGAGTATTGTTTTGGGAGAAGCGATCTTAGCTTATAATTTAAACCATCATGCCACACTTTGTCGAAAGGCTGGGCTACGTCTAGAAAGATGGTAGAACAAACTTTTTTCTCTTCTAGGGCTTTTTCTATGACATTCGTAATTCTGTGTACCTGGTCAATAGTTGAATGTTTATTTATAAATCCAAATTGATGAGAGGGAATTAGTTATTTTTCTTCTATTATGGGCTTTATTCTATAATTTTTTAACCTTTATTATTTCTGGAGATTTTAAAGATTCAAGTTATTCATTTAATTGTCCAATTTAAAATTTTATATATTAATTAACTTTATTACTCGTATACAAGGTGTCCAAGATAAATCAATCCTTGTATTCCCATGTATTACAAACATTTTCTAAACCACTTTAATGTTTTTTTATCAACACAAATTTTTTATAAAGCCTGTTTCTATAAACCCTAAATATAAACGGAAATTCCTTTTGATTTGACTGAGCCAATTTGTTTCTATTACACGTTCGCACTTTATTTTCGCTTGAATATCGTCGACTCGTTCATCCGATTCCATTCTTTAATAATAAAAGCAAGTTTGAAAAGCACTACACGAAAAACTAAACTGATGCTACAATCAACCGTTTCGAGTGTGTGAGAGTTATACCGGAAAGAAGTGAGGAGTTTTGGGATTTGCTTCCCCAGACAGCAATTCAGACAGCAGTTTGAGAGTAGGAAAGTCGTGTAAATTGTGTCATAAAAGGAAAACCCACAAATTATATTTTTTGTTATATTTTACTCGTAAAAAATAAATTTCAGTTATGGTTTACTTAAACGTCGGCAATTTTGGCGAATAAAAATTTCGCTGCAAGAAAACAAAGTTTGATTTATTTACAGAGAAGTTAGTTCCCGTTTTAAAGGTAATTGTGAAATATATACAGGGTGCACCACGACCCTGAGATTCTTCGATAGCTCCTTTATTAATGAAAAAATCAAAAAATATTTAATACAAATATTGTGCGAATCTATTTTCTACACAACCTAAAATTATTTTCAAATATACCGGGTGTTTCGTTCGAGCGGCACATATAAAAATGTAGTTTTTTGAAATAGAACACCCTGTATATTTTTACAATTTTGGATTTCTCTTAAAATTTACTTTAAAAAATGTGTAAGGTTATATGGGTCTTAAGTCAACCGTTTTCGTAAAGTTTACATTTTTATGAAATTTTTGAGCAATACAGCAGTTTCAATTTTTTTAAATATGTAAGTTATTTAAAAAGGAAGTGCAATTTCGTTTAAAAATTAGATTGATCATAGATCAATTAACACTTTGCGCTAGCTACATTTAAAAAATATTATACAGGGTGGTTTTTACGCTTGGTTAAACTTGTGATACTTTAAACAGCGGTAAGTCATTTTTCTTAAATACAACACCCTGTATATTTTTACATTTTCTTGTAGAGAATTTAATTGTCTTTCGAAATTATTGAGCATGTCCTATAGGTACTGACATCATCGCACGCTGGCTGCCCCACTACTACGGGCTCCAGCCAATAGCGATGCGGCGACTAGCCCGACTAACCCTATTTAAGCTGGACGCAACGCTACGCTCGTCAGATACGCTTCTCACTTCGACCCTGTTGTTTGCTTTAAATAACTTCTTAGTGTCTAAGGAATATCTCGAGACCGCATTAGAACGGAGTACGCAATGTTCTAATGCACAGCTCTCACCAGTAGTGCTTCGATACAAGTGCCGTTCAGCACTTCCAACAACCACCGTTGCCAGCCCGGTAACAGTACCTTAAGTTAATATTCTTCGAGCTATCTCGATTTTTATTAGTATTGATAAGGCAATTGAAATATTTTAAAGTCGGCCATGGAGGTAAGTCGCAATTTTTCAAAGAATATTTAAACAAAAGAATTAAAAGAGCTGCAACTTTAATTTTAGACTAAAAATGTACCCCTTTTTCCCGAAATTTATCGTATAAATTGTTCAAAATTATGTCCTTGTTCTACGCACAGCCGTTGTCTGAAAGACTCTGGCACCCTTTATAACATTTCGGGGGTTATACCATTAAAAGCAACACAGCAAGTAATGCAGTTGCCGAATATCCTAATAGATGGATAGGGCGAGGTAGACCAATCTCCTGGCCACCTAGGTCACCTGATCTTACCCCTATAGATTTATTTTTGTGGGGACACATAAAACAGGTGTATCAAGACCCCCCAACAACTGCTGAAGATATGCAGAATAGGATTCGTGTAGAACACACCAGTGGCGTACGCAAGGGGGGATTAGGGGGATAAATCCCCCCGAAAATTTGAAAAGAACTAAAAGTATAATTACCGTATTTCAAAATTGCGCCACAGCTGCTTTTATACTATGTAATTTAAAAAAAAAAACAATTGCCTATCGCGGATTTGACATACGTCATCGTAGAGTAGGGCTGCCATACGTCCCGGTTCACCGGGACATGTCCCGGTTTGCGGAATTTTGTCCCGCTGTCCCGGTGAACAAATCAAATGTCCCGGTTTGTTGACGATTTTTAAAAATAATAAGCGAAAAACCGTTAGCGCTCAAATCGACTAAAATAATGTCTAGTTCGTTCTCACTGCCGCTAGCTGGCTAGCTTAAAAAGAGAGTCGCTGAATTGTCGTGACTAATGTACCGCACTTCCCCCTCCATTGCATTTCTCGCTAACAACGCAGACACTGCGAGTGACTATATTTTTTTTTAA